>JABFEX010000215.1:0-32519 GCA_013623515.1 Fusarium illudens
CTTTACTCCCCTAATAACAATACCTATCTTGATCCATCCGTCTCATGCTGAATCGCTAACTCGTCCTAGAATCCAACATCCCTCCCCGTCTCACAACTCTCCCCCCTCCGCTCACAACAATCCTCAAGCAGACAACCCAAGACCCAACCCCCCTCCTCTCCCTCGCCATCAAACTCCTCTCCCCCCTGACTTTTTCCCGCTGCCTCACTATCGCGGACCCCCCATCCCTTCTTGCCGCCTTGCGCTCTCCCCTCCCAGGCGCAAACCTCCTCGCCTTGGCCATCATCCACAAGGCGGCCCGCACTCCTGCCGAGGCCGCCATCCTCAGCACCCTCCCCGATGTTGTTGAAGAGGTCGTGCGGAGATGGCTGGATAGTTCAGACGTTGGAGTCGGTGAGCGCGCGACAAGAGTCTTGGGTGATATTCTAGAGACGGACTGCGATGTCATCATCGATGGTGAAGGCGTCAACGGCCTCTCAACCACGAAAAACGGCATCTTTGGGAACGAACTCGTCAAGCGCCGTATTCCCGGCCACGCTCGTATCTGGCGCCTCCTCTTCCTCGACCGCCAATTCCTCACCCTCATCACCACTCTCTGTCGACCTGAAACCATCGACCGCCAGGCAAGCCTCGCCCAGGGCCGTCTACTGCGCATCCTCCCCCGCCTAGCCGCCCTCAACTCCCGCGCCGTGTCCATGACGCCCTTCCCAGAAATCCTCTCTCTTCCCGATGCCGCCGCTGAGCCGGCTGGTCATGGACTGCTGCAGTGGGCTGCGTTAACCATGGTTGACACTACGGATATACTCATGCACTTAAGTCTTGTTGATTTCTTTGAGACGTTTGTGAGCATCATGCGGGTGGCAGGCAACTCGGCGGACAAGGACAAGGTTGTACGTGATTTGGTCAGGACGGCGGCGAACCGTGATGATCAGCTCAAGACGTCTCTGAAAGGCCTTCCTGACCGGACAGTCGAGGAGGAAGCGGAGGCCTTGGCCAAGTACATCAACCAGATACTTGGCTAGACTAGAGAGAGCCGGTTTGTACGATACCCAGCACGCATGTTGCATAATATTAGACACGGAACGGGAAAAGATACAGGGATTCAACTTAAACTCCACGTAAAACATGCATATATTGTCACATCCGGTATAAGTCATACTACAAAAACTCCCCAGGCCGACCTAGCGCCGTCTTGGACAACCTGGGGTGTCTAGATAAATGCCATCAAAACCAACATTCTCTATTATTCCATCCAACGCCCCGCGCCCCTTCACTGTCAGCAGCCGCCGAGGGACTCGCTCCTACAGCATCCTCCGTGCGTCCGCCTCGTAGTCTGCGATCGTCTCCTCAGTAGCCCGGCTGACGACGCTGTCCCGTCGATCGTCACCAGCGCGTGTCATGCCCTGGATTCCGAGGCCGACCTCTCCGACTCGTCGCAGCACCACCAAGAGTGCCGCTCGCAAGTCGGGAGTGAGGTCCCTGGTGAGCAGATCGATCGCCAAGGGGTAAAAGTCGGGGATGTGGATCTTGAAGGCATCTTCGGGGAACGTCGCGAAGCCCTCCAGAACATCAACCACAACCGGTCGCCAGGCAATGATGTTGCGATGCTGGCTCTCCTCCTCCAATGTAGAGTAGCCGTGGACGATGTCCTTGCACAGAGGCACCAAGGCAGCCTCCACGTCGGGCCGGCTCTGCAGTCGCTCCGGCGCGTTATCCGCAAACATGCGGAAGAGGATCGAGATGTATGTCGCAGCAGACCCGCTCTCCTGCTTCAGGAGGTTAGGGGGCTGCTTCATGAAACCCTCTCGCCACAGCCTCATTCGGAGCTCCTTATCTTCGTTGAAGCGGCGAGCAAATTGGAAGGATCGCTTGAGCAGTGCCATCAACCGCAGGAGCTCCGCCGATGGGATGTGCGCGTAGACGGTGTCATTGCTAAACAGCTCATTGACCGTCTCGATCATGAGGAGCTGTAGAACACAGCGAGAGATGATTCGGTTGAAGAATCGTCGCCGAGCTGCCGTCACAACAATCGGCTGCTGCTGAAGGTTTGACGATGGCTTGAACTCTTCCAACGGAGCCTGGTAGCTCTCTGCTGTCGGCGTGCGCAACTCATCATCGTCGGCGTGTCGGGGAGACAGCGGGGGGGCGATCGAGTCATCGTCGCCCTCCTCGGTGCCGTTGATCTTGAGCGACTTCTCGTCCACGGGTGCCTCTGTTTGAGGAGTGCCAGAGAAATCAAGTCCGTTGGGTGGAGGTGATATCGACGCCGTCGAGTTGATTGCCGTAGCCGTGAATAGTTGATATGCCGTTGTCCGCTCAAACAGCTCGCAGAAGGCACCGACAAGCTTGGTCCAGTGCTGGGGCTTGAACTTGGTGACATTCTTCAAGATCAGCTGCTGCAGGCAGTTGCTTCCAATCCGCGAGATGGTGTCGTTCTCTTGGCAGATGCAGAGCGCCAGGAGCTCCAAGAACCTGTCCAGCATGTACTCCAGGGCATCAAAGTAATGTGTGAACAAGGTAATCATGTTTCGAAGTGCTTGGATCATAGTGGTCGACAGCCAAACTGAAAGCTCTTCGTGGTTGAGAACATTGGACATCTCTGGCCGAGACCTCAGCACCATGAAGATGGGGTAGAGCTGTTGTCGCCACAGGATATCCCAGAACTCGGGCGGGAAGTCACCACCATACTTGAGCAATGCCTCAAAGAAGTACTCGAGAGCATTTGAGCGCACCTCCAGGTCCTCGCCTGTCATCAGAACATCGTGGAAAGCGAAGAGCACAGGGAACCAGTAGCCCTCCTCGACCGATGTGTTTGATCGGGATCGCTTGATCTCGGGAGCTCCCTCTAAAGTGCCCGTCTTGTTGTACTTTTGCGACAACGGGCAC
This sequence comes from Fusarium illudens, assembly GCA_013623515.1. Lineage (NCBI taxonomy): Eukaryota > Fungi > Ascomycota > Sordariomycetes > Hypocreales > Nectriaceae > Fusarium > Fusarium illudens. Next base: position 2,887 of record JABFEX010000215.1, read on the forward strand.
TCAGGGGTCTTGAGCATGGCCGGAATCAGAGACTTCAACAGCTCCAGAGCTGCCAAGCTCTTCTTCTGGAACTTGAGGTTCTTGGAGAACTCGGTCAAGCACACGATGAGATCGGTAAACGCGCCTTGCGAGATGACAACGCCAAACTTGGTCTTGTACACTTGGTTGACGTTCTCATAGGCCAGGTTGACGATGCTCTCGTACGGCTCGCGGGCCGCCACGGTAAAGACGCCAAACATGGTCCTCCAGCCCGAACGGATGTTATCTCCTCGGGCCTGGATCATTTGGATCAGACATCGCAGAACCATGTCCTTAACCGTGACATTGTGCGAGTTGGCAAGCACATGCTCGAAAGGCTTCAAAAAGTTCTTTTGGAACTTGAAACCCGCCAGCTCCTCGATTTCCATGAAACGCATCGACAGCTGGCGCAGGGAGTCGAGGGCAAAGAAGACAATGTTCATGTTGTTATGGCATCCCACTCGGTTGAAGTGCTCGCCAAGAACATCCCAGATATTGCTCCATTCAAACCTCACACGATCCATGTTGTAGTAGCTGATCTCGACAATCTTCTGCAAGCTGTACGTTCGAGGTGAGTCGTTGGACCCAGACACCTTGATCTCATCCCAGCTGACCTCGGTCAAGGCTTTGGCAAAGTGAACCATGGCCTCACCAGTGAGGTTTGCTGTGTTGCTGAAGATGCGGTCGACGCTGCGAATCACCTCGTCCGAACGACTCTCGAGGGCAATCTCGGTTGAGAAACCCTTGGCTCCTCCGGTGCCTGCCCTCTGCCGAGGCCTCCGAGACTGTGTCGAAGAGCGAGAGTCTGATGTTTCTGTCCTCTGTGGAGGTAGGAAGCGAGCCTTGGATACATCAGGAATAGCACTCTCGTCCACGCCGCCTGAGATAAGCTGAAGTCGGTCCAGCTGGCTAATACACATCAGGATGTCCTTCCATGAATCTTGAAGAACATTGCCCTCGGTCTGTCCCAATTCGAGGATGACCTTGAGAGCCTCGATATTCTTGGCCAGGATTTCCTGTGGGTTGTTCAGATTGGTGGCGTTCTTCAGGGCCGACATGAAAGCCTCTCTGGGAGTGGAAAGGTCGAAGAGGCAGGCAATCCTGGTAGCCAACTTCATGCCTTCCAGGCACAGCTTGTTGACCTCAAGGTTAAGAGATTTCTGAATCTGGCTAGAGAGAGTCCAGAAGATGGACATCCAGGTCACGTCAAACATGGGTCCAACATGCTTGAACGAGGTTGCCTCGATGTACTTGGGGCCACTCTTGGTGGCGTTCCGGCGCTGGCTCTTGAACAGGTTCTTGAACAGTTGCTCGGAGCGCAAGGCAATCTCCTCCGACTGCTGCACATAGGCTTCTCTTTGCAAATCTCGGCCAACATTGGACAGAGCCTGGCCGAGACCGGCGGCAATACCAGTTGATTGGGCTGGTGCATTGCCAGCAGCTGCAGCCGCATCGCGCTCACTCTTGAGCACAATCTCGTTGGCCGCAATCTCATCGTAGATGCCTAGGAGGTAGTCATCTGGCAAATCGGCGTTGTCGTTAATACCGCGATTGTTCTTGATAAACTCCTCCTTGCTCATGCGCTTGGCAACCTTGACACTGTGGAGATCAGTGTTGAGGAGAATGACCGAATAGGCCAGGACATAGGCGGTATCAGCGTTGGCAAAGGCGTTGGGGTTGCCCAAAACATAGCGCTCAGCAAACTTGAGCATGAAGCGATCAATCTTCTGGGCTTCACCCGGCAGGCGGAAAGACTGGAGGAACTGGCGTAGGGAATCGACGAAGCGTCGCTTGGCAAATTCCATTGTGTCAACAAAGGCATGCATGATGTCAATGTGCTTTTGGTCACCTTCGCCCAGGTACTCGCCAATCTGGGCCTTGTCGAGCTTGTCCTCCTTCAACAGGAACTCGGCAATGTCCTTGGGGGTCTCACTTGCGATGAAACCATCACGCAGCAACAGCTTGATTCCCTTCTTCGGCTTGAAGTTGAACTGCCTGATGGCATTCGTCAAGGCCGTCTTCCTCGCCTTCTCCTTCTCCAGTTGATCGGGATCATCCTCGAGGATAGGAGTAGATGGTGGAAGAGGCGTCTCGATGCGGGAGGAGCTATCGTTGATGCTAGGATCGATAGATGGTCTGATGTAATCCAACGACGCCTTGTTGTCAACATTTTCGGATCGTGCAGGCTCTGCGTCGCCCCGGATTGGTGCTGACCAGTTCACCAAGGACCGAATAACCTCAACCAATGCCTCAAGCGACAGTCGCTTAATGGCGTATTCCTTGGGGTAATCCGGCTCGGGCTCCTGGTGAGGAGCGATGTGAGCAACAGTCAGAGGAGGTGGCAGGGTCGCCTTGAGCTGCCACTCGCTCGCAGGGCTCGTCTTGGCCCGCATCTCTTCGTACACCTGCTCGTGGATTGTGGTGATAGTAATAGGGGTGGTGGAGAACTTGGACAAGTCCTCAATGATTGTCTGATAGATGTTGTCGACAGTCTGGTCGCAGTCATAATTAAGGTAGATTTCGACCAAGGCCTTGGGATCTGCGCAGAGCCGGTTGAGCACAGTGACAAACTGAAGCTTCTGAGACAGGGGTGCCGTCTTCCGGGCCAGGAGGGCGAGGTAGATTTCGTTCAGGAAGACCTCGATTTCTTTCTGTAATCTGTGTAAGCTGCTTGCTACTTGCGCGCACCCGAGCGTGGGAGACGTACCTTGAAATCGGCTCGCATATACTTGATCATCAACCAAAAGATCTCGCAGCTGACATTAAATATCCGGTCAATCGAGCTCGCGCCGTTGCGAGTGATGCTGAGACAGAGGTAGAACTTGATGGCTTGAAGGAAACTCGTAGGCTCGTTGCTTTTAGAATTCTTAATCGTACACAAGGGTGAGGTGAAGACGGCAAGGTTGTTGTTGAGGAGGGTGTGGATGAGGTGGAGGGAGATGAGCTTGGAGCGCATCGGCTGGCCGCGGACATCGTAGAGCTGATCGGGCGGCAGAACCTTGGTGGACAGGTTGCAGAAAGAGCGGAAGACGAGGTAGGCATCACGGATGTAGACCTCATCCTCGGCGTCCAGCACCTCGCCATCTTCTGCGGACGAGGAATCGTGTCCCGTCTGGTCAGAGGACGAGGCATCTGTCTCCTTGTGGTGCTTGAGCCGGGTAACCATGGTAGGTCCATCGCCAAGATTCGAGTCGTCGAAGCTCTTGCGGTGCTCGAGATCCTTCAGGGTCAGCTTGACAGTGCTCTCTGAGGGTTGAACAGAGGCGGCGGCAGCTTCCGGTGTAGCGGGTGACTCGTCGTGGTCATGGCCATCGTTGGCGCCGTTGGTCGAGTCGGCCTGGTCAAAGGTGACATTGCTAGAGCCATGCTTCAGGTTCTCGAGGTTCAAACGGGCCTCCTTCATGTGCAATCGTGTCTTGACACGCTCAAAGACGGTACCGACCATCTGGGTCAGGGTACCCTGTGCAACCTGCTGGTTGGCGGTGCTCCGCGACAGCAGGAAGACATTGTAGACTTGGCGCACGGCCTTGAGGAGACCGGCGCCATGGACGACAATCTTGTCATTGAGGACGGCGGCAAGGAGAGACTTGACAATCTGCAGCTGGATCTCGACAGCAGTCGTCTCGCCCTGGAAGCAGTTGCAGATGGTGTCGATGGCTCGCTCGATCAAGGGGGGAGCGGGCTCGGCGCCCTCTTCGGTTCCCTCGGGAGGACTGCTCGGGGCGGAGAAGTATGAGTAAGAAATAAGCTTGCCGATGCAGTCGAGGGCGGTGGTGGTAAGCTGGACATTGGTAGATCGCGAGGCCAGCTGCAAAGGAGCGAAGACGATCTCGGGGTCGGGGAGCTGGTCCTGCTCCTTGATGGCATCGAGAGCCTTTGTGGTGGAATCGGCCAGCTGCTTGTTGCGCTGGGCATCCTTGGACGAGGCAATGGCCTCGAGCGAGGACACGACGAATTTGAGGGAGCTCATGAGGGAGCGCAGCGAGGACCAGCGGCCATTCGGCAAGGGAAGCGGACGAGGTTCGAGATGGTCGAGTCGCGGAGGAGGAGGATGGTGTTGCAAGGTTGACGTCGCTCTCTCACGGGGCAATTAAAGAAAGGAGACGGCGGCGGCGCGGGAGAGGCGAGCTAGACGGAGCTCATGAGCGAGCCTCTGTCTGTTTGAAACCGAATATTGCGTATGCACGCAGCGAGGTTAAAAAAAAAAAGATATGTCACGCGCAGAAGAATAGCCTTTGACCTTCGGACCGAGATGATTATAAACAAAAACAAAACAAACGGAGGCCAGGAAATATTGGTGCCTTGAATCTTCCTTTCGGGGCGCTCTTGATGCTGGCTGCTCTCAAAGCTAGGTAGGTATGTAGGGATGGGGGTGGATGGGATGGTACGAAGTGGACAGCGTTTCCAGTGGAGGCTCCGCCAAAAATGAGCTCCTAGTCCTTCGATCTGGCCAATCAGAGGCCAGGCGCACGCGTGTCTTCAAGTGTAATCCCAGGGACTGTCCAATTCCCGACTTTCCATTAGCCTCAAGCCACACGAGGCTGAGCAACCAACCAAACTGGACCCCTGGCACCCCTTCCACAAAAAGATTGGATTCATACAGACATCGGTGGAATCTCACATCCCATGGAAGCCTGGATCTTCGAACAGAGTTGCCTGCCCTTTTTTTCGAAATTAAATTTTGGCGAAATTACGGATACTTCATGTCTACTTCTAGTACGCGTCATGCTAGATGTTCAAAACTATCAAACCTCAGCAGCGGCGGCGACGGCGGTTCAACAAAATGTCGACCCGGAAACCGCCCTGCGTCAGTCTCAGATGCTCGAGTCTGCAAGGAGCCACTCCCGTCTCCTTGTCACCAGCATCAACGAGATCGAGCTTCTCATGAAGAGTCTAGAAGCAAAGTCTAGACCCGTCTCTTCATCTGGGCTCTCAACTTTTATCCGAACCCTGCAGCGCGAAAATGACACTCTTGGCGGTCTCGTCGATGAGCTGTCAAGTACAAGTCTTGACGCTCAGCAGCTCACGCTTCAAGATCGAAAGCTCGATGCCAGCGTCAACGTGGTTAACCGCGGCGTTGCGCAGTGGGGTCGACTCAAGCGGTGCAGCGGTTTCGTCGCTGTCAACCAGGCCTTCCAGGGCTCATCCAAAGATGGACGGAAACGTGAGCTTGCAAAGCTTGACATTGCGGGGCAGGAGAAGCAAAAGATGCATCGTCTCTTGAAGGAGCAAGGCCGCGTTGAGGTGGATGTTGTCGAGGGTGGACATGAGTGGCTCGCCGTCAAGGCTGTCTCCCACGACCGTCTTGCCCGGCAGATGACCGACTGCGGCTGGGGATGGGGCGATCATGAGCTCGGTGACAGAGTCGACGACGATGAGTGGGAGGATACTCCTCTTGCAAAATACGTACGGCGGTTAGTTGCCGCTGCAAGGATGAACCGCCACGAATATCAGTTCCCCCGGATACGGCTCGTTCTCTCTAACCTCAGTCGTGGGGAGGAGGAATTAGACATCTTCCTCCATCAACTGGAACACATGGATCCTCTAGTCGAGGTTATCATCGAGGACCAGGATAGCCCTTTCATCACGGCTGCTCTGCCGCCCTTGGACGAGGCTCTGGACAAGCTGGTAGGCGACGAGCTAACGGCTATAACGTCTACGGTAAACCTCGACCACACCATCTTGATTGATCTCATCTCGGATTTGACACACATGAATCTTCAGCCCCAGCCGTGGCAGTCACGGACAACGCGGGCGCAGATAGAGGAGGAGAATAGTTACGAGGGTGGGCTCATGGCTCGCACCCTGTATCCGGTGTTGGCAGGGCGCAAGCTCGTCTGCACCCACGAAGCTGCGGTTCACTTCCATGGCGTGCTGCAGACTGTCGGGACTGATACTGAGCGGGAGCGTGGGAGGTTGCTGGTCCCACGGGACGATGAGATGCGAGGCATGTCTGAAGACGTGGTTCGCCAACGTTTCCAACAGCTTTCTGTCCATACCTTGCCCGCCGATGTTCAAGTTCCCGTCACCATCATACAAGAGCCTTGGGAGATGGAAGCGATCACAGATGCAGTATCCAGGGGATCTCTGCCCCGCGTTGCTCAGGATGTGGCACGCAGCAGCGGCTTCAAGAGCTCCAAGCTATCCATTTTCATGTACGGATGGGCAGCAGGCCTGACGACCATAACAAGTAACAAGGAGGTCCGGGGGCAGGTTCGGACATGGGTAGAGGCACATCGCAAGGAGGATGAGGAGATTGGACCCCAGATATGGAGGGTGGATGTTACACGGAATCTCTTGGCGAAGGCTGCGAAGCCGAGGGAGGGGTGGGAAGAGAAGGATGGGGCTGAGGCTGATGAAGGCGATGATGAATGATGAGATAGATTATACATATTGGATGCTCGCAAGTATAAGAAGAGCCTTTGTTAAAATATCTACTCTTTATTCCAAGGGGGTGTTGAACATTGGTGATATAGGTAGTCAAGGTCCATCAAGATTACCCTACAACTCAACTTGGCCAATCGAAATTTGACTAAGGCTTCAACACTTCACGGTTCTCGACATGATATAATCCTAAATAAATAGGTGGTTTAAATGTGTCTGGTACTTATATACGGATGTTTAATGTCTTAATGAGCAGTGATTGGTCTTGTTTCGCCCATCAATGCAAACTGCCTCAACGCCATAGCTAGTTTTACATGCCCCCTACAACTTTACCTGTCCCCAACTCTAAGTAAACAACCATAACCCAAATAACCCAAATCAATATAACCATACACTTTGTTAAGAGGTTCCAGAGACCCATGACCTAGAACTGCGAGACAACCGATGGATCGACCTGCTGCGGTATACCCACTGCCCCCCTGCCCCAGGGGAACCCTCCCATGCTATCCCATCCCAGGTCCCCCATCCAGTCAAACGGCATCTCCATGATACCCTCCATACTATCAACAGTCGACGCCTCAACCGGCACCGTCCCCTCCTCGTCGTCACCCAGAGGCACACCCTCGCGCTCGGCAGCCTCCTTGAGCAGCTCGTAGCTCCTTTTGCTGACCTTGGCGCCCGTGTCGATGACTACCTGGTCAATCTCCTCCTGCGACATGCCTATCTCTATAGCGTCGGCTAGGGCTACGCAGGCCGCCATGAAGCAGTACCCCTTGATGTTGGTCTCGACTGCTCGGAGACGCCGTTGCGCCCATTCTTGTGCCGCTTCGAGGACGGTTCGAAGCTCGCCGCAGCCCATGGGTGGCATCCCGCCGAGGCTCTCACGTTGCTCCTCCTTCTTCTTGATGAGCTCGAGCGCAATGGAGAATAGCGTCTGTACAGGAACACTGCGATAAGACCCCGAACCGTTGGTGATGAGTCGGTCAAAGCACGTCGTCGGGTCGAGCGCACCAGGAGGCGCGGTCGGGTATCGAGGTGTCGACAAACCGCAGATCTGGGCGATCTTGAGGGACGAGTCGAGGGAGACCTTGCGCGAGTAGTAGTAAGTCGGATCCTCGGAGGAGCGGGCGAGCATCGGATGGTGGAGGGACAGGAAGCAGCGGTACGTGGACATTTGCACGAGGGCGCTGTGGAACTGGTTGAAGATGGCGCGCGAGCTGCGCCTCTGCGCTTGGGAGAGGGCGGCGAGCGTCTCGGTCAGGGTGCGGCAGGCCTTTGTGAGCTCCGAGTTGAGACGGAGCGTCTCTGGGTACGACTCCTTGGACCGGAACTCGTTGACGTGCTTGATGATGACGAGGCGGAGAGGTAGGGACTTGAGAAGCGCCAGCTGGACCGACATGTCTGTCAGCTCCTCTGGGCTGCTGGTCGACTGTCTGCTGCTGTCTGGCTCATCGCTGAGTTGATCGTCGTTGAGGTTGGCGGGGAGTTTCGTGTCGTAGTGTTTGGAGGAGAGAAGCGGTGGTCCGCCAGCATCGTAGGAGGATTGTAGGTTGAGCTCGAGAATAGTTGCCCATAGGCGACGTCGTATCTCAGCGCGGTAGACAGACATGTTCCCCAGGTGCTTGGGATCTCTATGGAGGCCCATGTACATGGCCTGTCTGATCAAGCTCCCCGTCGACACCCACGTTAGGTCCTGGCCCACTGCGCAGCACGCCTTGGCTGTTACTAGCATGCACAGGATCTGGATACCAGCGATGGTCATCCTGCTCTTCTCGGGGGGCAGCATGAGCCATATCTGAACTTCATGAACCCACTGCATGGCGGCAGAGTGGAGGCTAAAGATGTCATCGTAGACTGTCGCACCGATGGCCATGCAGAGCTGGAGCTGCATGACAAACACCTCGCTGGCGGCATCGGGGTTCTGCCAGTAGCGCCCATACTCGGCCCTGAAGGTAGGACCGTGGAGGATGCGGATGGCACCCTCAAAGGTGCGGAAGTAGGCGTCGACGAGCTGGTCGGCGAGCTGACGCGCAGGGATCGTCTTGCCTAGGTTGTCTGACGAGAGGGGTTTGAGCCGGTGCGCCTTGATGGCGCGGGCGAGGGTCTTGCACTTGACAAAGATGCTGTGAGGTTCTATCTTTCGGACCTCTGCGTTGCGAAGAACATTGAGGACGTTGGGGAACTAGGACAAGTTGTTGGTCAAGTTCGGGAGAGGTTGGAGTGAGAGAGCTTAAACTGACCATGTCGACACCGTTCATCCAATGGCTCTGGCCAAAGAACCTTGTCTTTGAAACAGTCCCCTTCATAGGTGCTGGTTCCTCATCTTCTCCCTGGTCAGGTTCAACCAACTTGTCTTCGGCAGGACGTGTGATGTGACAAGTCTCGGCAAGCTTCTGCTCAAGCTCCTTCACCCTGGCAGCCAGGGCATCTACCGTCGAGGCCCCAGAGGCAGATCCCACCGTCGAACTAGGAACACTAGAAGGAGACCTCCCCGGCCGAGCATTAGTTGTAGGAGATTGCCCTTGGCGTTCTGTCACCGGGGCCGACCTCGCCGGGACATCCCCTCCCCCAGCTTGGCCCACAGCAGGGTGCCTCGCCCGCGAAGCCGGGATGTGAGTTGGAGCATACGTGCACGGTGAGATCTTACCCTTGATGCAGTTGACGCACGGCAAGCTGCGGTCACACCGGATCTTCCTCCGACGGCACTGCTCACACGAGAGTGCCGGCCGGCGCCGCTTCTTCTCGGGCTTGGCGGCCGGCGGTGCGACGGTCCCACCGGAGGCAGCACCCCCGGAGCCGGAGCCGGAGCCCATGAAGGGCGTCCCCACGGGAAACGCAAAGGCAGACGATGACGGCTGCTCCTGCGAAGAAGATGCGCCCTGGTCCTCGAGTGATTCGCTGAAAAAGATGCCGTGAGGGGCAAGCGACAGAGAGTCGGAGGGAGCCATCCTCGCAAATCAGCGAGGCAAAAAAGTCGGCGAATTTACCAGCGAGACAAGAGCGGTGAATTCGGCTAGCAGGGCCAAAAGAAGATCAGCCGAGAGAGATGGGGGGAGAGCAAGGGTATGTAGGTATTGTAAGGAAGAACTCGCAAGCCCATTCCTTCGAGATGACGAGAGTAAACGGCATTCCTGAAAGCCTCGGTCTTTTGAATTCACCGATCTATCCCGAGCGGGATATGATTGGCTAGACGACAATTCACCGAGGCGTAGGATATAAATCGCCGGGCTCGCTCTAGACGTGACTCTTTAGATAATCTGAATCCTTGCTGAACGAAACCCACCGTTTGCTAATGCCGTCATGTTTAGTTCCTGATGAGGTTGTCTCAGTGGCTGCGGTGAGAGCGCCATCTCAGAACCTCATGTCGGTATTTTATCGTGACGAGTGAAAATGCCGGCCGATGAGAATAGCGACGTGAAAAGACCACGGTGAAAAATAACATGATATATAGAGCGGGAATAATGGCGATGAAGATGAGATTCTATCGCAGAGATCACAATCGCTATCAATCAAGCTCATCAATACACCTGTGATACCTTCACCATGTCAGCCCCTGAAAACACCAACCAGCTCCCACGAGCAACAACGTCAGACCACGATGCGTCGGACACACTGAACGAAACCCGTCCAGGATCTGAAGACCAGAAGCTCGAACAGCAAGAGGAGCAAGACTTTCCCGATGGCGGACCCCGGGCGTGGCTCGTCGCAGTCGGCGCAGCGGGTGCCTTCTTCTGCACCCTCGGATACACCAATGTCTTTGGCATCTTCCAGGCCTACTACATGTTCAACCAGATGCCCGAGAGGAGCGCCGATGACATTGCCTGGATCGGATCTATACAGGGCTTCCTCATCTTTGCCACCGGCGCTGTGGGAGGGCCGTTGTTTGACCGCTTTGGCGCATGGGTATGTCAATCTTTCTCTCGATATGATGATGCCTGCTGACACTTGTAGCTCATCCGTCCTGCTGCGGTGCTGTACATCTTCGCAATCATGATGACAAGCATCTGCAAGGAGTACTGGCAGTTCATGCTCGCCCAAGGCGTCCTAACCGGCCTCGCCAACGGCCTCCTCATGGTCCCAGCCCTCGCCGCCGTCCCGCAGTGGTTCAACGCCAACCGCGGCGCAGCCATGGGCCTCTCCATCGCCGGGTCTTCCCTCGGCGCCGTCATCTTCCCCATCGTGCTGTCCCGGCTGCTCACAAAGACGGACCTCGGCTTCGGCTGGTCGGTCCGCATCACGGCGTTCATCATGCTGCCCATCCTGGCATTTTCCGCCGTCTGTATCCGGTCGAGGCTGCCCCCGCGACGCACCCGTTTCTTCCTCTGGAGTTCGTTCAGGCAGCCCATGTATGTGCTGCTCATCGTCGCGCTCTTCTTTGGCATGGTGGGTATGTATGTGCCGCTGTTCCTGCTGCCGACTTATGCCATCAAGAAGGGCATGAGCGAGAGCCTGGCGAGCTACCTGGTGGCCATCGTCAACGGGGCGTCAATCTTTGGGCGAGTCATCCCTGGTATCCTCGGCGATAAGTTTGGACGTATCAACACGCTCATCGGAGCGGCTGTGGCAACGGGCATCATCGTCTTTTGCTGGCCCGAGGCAGAGACAAACGCCTCCATCATCGTCATTGCGGCTCTGTTTGGCTTCTGCTCGGGAGCCATCATCTCGGGCGGTTCTGTCTCCATTACTCTCTGCGCCGACGACCCCAAGAACATTGGCACGTACATGGGCGTGGGCATGGCGCTGGCGTCGTTCTCAGCTCTGATCGGACCGCCTGTCAGCGGTGCCATGATTGACAAGTATGATAGATTCGAGGAGGTGTCATACTTTGCTGGTGCCATGACCATGTTTGGGGCGTTGGTTGCTGTCGCCGCCAAGTGGGCATCGCCAAAGGGGCTTTTTGGGAGGACTTGAATACCTAGGTATAGAAGGATTTAGATGGACAACGAAAGACTCGGATGTATAACTTGGTGAGTATTGACAAGGCAGGTGAGTGCCAGTAAGCTCGGATTGTAAGTCAAGGCGGGAGTGGTGTATATAGACTTTAATCTCATATTCGTGTCGCACAATTAGATAGAATATAAAAGGTATGCTTAATAGAGTTGTGGACGGAGGTGACTATATCATATCAATGGACGTTTCCATCCTAACTTGTCGTTGGTATATCCAAGTCTCCTACTTGCTCATGTTAGTTATCAACGCCAACTGTGAACAATTTGACTCATAGAAACTCACCTCATTGTCATCTTCACCACCTCATTCATCATGATTCCCTAACCTCCTCAATCACAGACTCCCCCTCAGACCGATCCCCACTGGTCCACGCCCACAGCTCATGCATCCTCAACCGTCCATCAGCTAGCACCTCAGGAGTCGACCTGCACTGCCCTGTCATGAGCTCTCCCTCTTTATTGACGTGCTGATATCTCATGTCCAGGCTGTTGTCCTCGTCATTGACGGTCGCGATCAGTGTGCCCCGACCGATGGAGCCGCCCGAGTATTCCGCCCATACGATCTTTCCGTCCTGGTGGTAGTGGAAGCGTGTCTCGGAGCCGACCTCGCCGTTGGACGTGTTGGAGGCGGAGCGGAAGACTTTGTTGTCGTAGAGGCTCATTTTGAGGAAAGATGTGCTTGTCGAGAAGTACAGTTGACGATGATGCTTGAACTGAGAGGATGCCCTTGCAACACGGCAAAATAACATGGCGAAGAGGCAAGTATTGAGAACCTGGCCTTCTTATATCTCAATCTGCCTATCTACCTAATAGGAAGTCCTCCTCTTGTCGCGTGGAGATTGCCGATTGCGGGGTTGAATCTCCCATCGTGACGGTTTGAGACGGTTTGGGGCGGTGTTTTGTTGACCGAGACTCCCGATATACGGAGTCGCCAAGATTGGCGGTAATTAAACGAGGAGAGGTTTCGTGACTCAGATTGTCTGGCTGTTCAAGTCTCAATGGCACAAGCCTATTAGTTTCGTAGCTAAACCATGTTATTAGCACCTATAGTCTTGTCTTCTCTCAACACCTTCACGTAGGCAGGCAGGTAAAACATGGGACAGCCAGGAAAAACCCAAGGAATGAGGGCATATGCAATAGATTCTTTGTCCAAAACACCCCCAAAGGTAAAAAGATATAGCATTAAGTAGTCAAGGGTCATTGTACACGGGCTTTTCCGGCCTCGTAAAATCCTCCACAAGCGCTGCGGCGTGGGAAGAACGACGAATCTCCATGGGTTTCCCTCATAGACTCTCCCCATCGTTTTGTCTCACCGGCCTCCACCGTGGACCTCTCTCGTGGGTTTCCCCCGAGGCGTCCCGGGTGAACTCCCTTGCCGCTTCTCTGCCCGTCCAGCCAGAGATCCTCCTCCATTTCTATAAAAAAGACATTTCCTCGCTTCTCACTGGGCCATCATCCTTCCCCGGTGCTTCAGCATCTAGAGGTCTGTTGTACGTACTACCTTGACCTTACAGCAGGAGCTCAAGAGGGTTCTCGAGAACCTTCTTGAGCTCGCGGAGCCACTCGGCACCGATAGCACCGTCAACGACCTTGTGGTCGAAGCTGGCAGTGAGGCTGATCTGGTCATCAAACTCGACGCCGGCGCTGCCGTCCTCGGTCTGGGCGGGGACAGCGACCTTGCGGGTGGTGCCGACGGCGAGGATGGCGGCCTGGGGAGGGTTGATGACGGCGGTGAAGTGGTCAACGGCGGGGTTCATGCCCATGTTGGAGATGGAGATGGTGCCGCCCTGGTACTCCTCGGGCTTGAGCTTGCCGTCACGGGCCTTCTTGGCGAGCTCCTTGACCTTGGTGGAGATGCCCTCGAGGCCACGGCCCTCGACGCCGGTGACGATGGGGGTGATGAGGCCGGTGGGGGTGGAGACGGCGACCGAGACGTCGACGGTGCTGAACTGGCGGATGTTGCCCTCACGCCAGCTGGAGTTGACCTGGGGAACCTTGCGGCTGGCAATGGCCATGGCCTTGATGAGGAAGTCGTTGACAGACAGCTTGTACTTGCCGTCGGCCGAGCTGTTGAGGGCCTGGCGGAGCTTGAGCAGCTTGCTGACCGAGACGGAGCTGGTGACGTAGAAGTGAGGGTTGGTCTGGGTGGACTCGACCAGGCGGTTGGCAATGGTCTTGCGCATGCCGCTGATGGGGATGTCCTCAAAGGTGGCACCGGGGGCAGCGACAACGGGGCTGCTGAGGGCCTTCTTGACATCCTCCTCGGTGATCTTGCCACCCTGGCCGCTGCCCTTCAGGCCATCGATGCTGATGCCGTTCTCGCGGGCGAGTCGCTTGCCGGCGGCCGAGATGTTGGGCTCACGGTCGAGAGCAGTCTGGAGTCGGCCCTCGGAAGAGCTGTACTGCTCGGGCTCAGGGGTAGGCTCGGGGGTGGATGAGGACTCGCTCTTGGACTCGGACTTGTCCTCCTTCTTGGGGGCAGCGGGGGCGGCGGCACCACCAGCATCCTCGATGGAGAACTTCTCAAAGGCGGCAATATCGGTACCCTCCTCGACGAGGACGGCGATGGGCTATACATCAGAAAGAAGACGAGTCAGTGTCATGATGCAACAAGCTGGTGCATGCTCGGGCCAGGAGCAAGATAACCCGAGACCCGAGAAGTGACCCGAGGGGGAACAGAAAAATGGACGACTTACGGTGCCAACAGGAACATCCTTCTCGCCCGACTCCTTGAGGATCTTGGCAATAATACCCTCCTCCTGGAACTCAAAGTCCATCTGGGCCTTGTCGGTCTCGATCTCTACCAGGACATCGCCGGGGGCGACGGAGTCACCGGGCTTCTTCTGCCAGGAACCGATGTTGCCATGCTGCATGGTGGGCGACAGAGCGGGCATCTTGACGACCTGGTGCTCGGGGAACGAGGCATAGTGTCGCACGACATGCGCGGCGAAGCCGGTTCGCAGGGCATTGTGAGTAGGGGCGAGGAGTCGCCTCCGAAGAGCGACGCTGAGCATTGTCGGGAGGGAATTAATATCTCTCTGGATGGCGGAGAAGGGATGTTAGCGAGCGACATACGAGCGCGAATATGGGCTGACCCATGGTAGGCGACAGCACCCGCGGGGGGGAAAGGTACTCACCGGCCAAAACGGGCAATTGAGGGGAATTGAGGTTCGTGACGGACGGCCACGGACAAGGCGAAGAGGAGTGGGATACGGGGAGAGAGATGAAGCTCTTGCGTGAGAGGGAGAGGGAGGAGAGGATGGGACGGGGACGGGAAATTCTTGGGGTTGGTTCGACGTGGAGTTTTTTGCGTTGCGTTGAGCTCCGACGACTGAGGTACTTTGAAGCTTTGGGGTGCAGCTAAGCCTGTTCGGGCACTAGCGCGGGAGCGCCGTGGCCTCTGCAAGGCCCCTGCAGCCACCGCGAGACCCAGATCCGACCGTTGAGAGGGCAGCGTCCCAGGCGAGCTCAGGAAGTTTTAGGGCAGTGCCAGCGCCGTTTTGCGAGGCATTTAGGGGAGGGGGCCACTGTAAGCCTCCATCCATACCAGCACGGACACCAGAGTCGTGGGATGGACCCCGCCGTGAAGGGGAGCTTGCGAAAAAAAAGGGACATTCATCATGTTACCTCGCCTTGAGCGCCTCGGGGCATCATTGCGCGACATCAGCGAAGTCCGGGGGATTGAGAGCAACCAAGCATGCTCGACAGCATCATGAGTTCTGATGAGCTGCATTGTAGGCACACTTATGATAATATACCATCAATCAACCAAATTCTTCCACCCCCAATGCCTCGGGCTCGGGGTCCTTATCAGTACATAAACTGGCACTTTCCTGATGGAGGTTTTGTTGTTGAGACAATTACCACCACAAAGTACCTGGTGTGTCTTGTCCCGTCCGTCTTTCGCCCTGAATCGGTCATCCATTTTTTTTTTTCGTTCTTGCCGCTCCAACGTCTTTTTTTCTAGCTTCGGGGTTTTGATCGGCCCGAAGTGACCCGACGGTTGTGGATTATGTAATGCGTGTTGAACCGCCATCCCGCTTCAACGGTTGTGGCCAAGCAACGCCCTGAATAGCTTCATCTAGATTGTCTTTACCTGATGCCAGCTAGGGAAACTTGTGTGTTACTGCAAGAGTTCTTTCTTCAGAATTAATTTTAAATAGAGAAGAAGACTGCAATATTCACCCATGGTGGATATTCCCTCACGTGAAACCTGGCGTTCTTGGTTTCATTGCAAAAGAGATCGATCCTCTTCATCAAGCACGAATGTAATAACCAAATAATCTTAAAATTATTGACAGTAAAAAAAAAGGTATATACAAACGATATTCATACCTCATATTACGATTCTATTACATTTGGATGTCTCTATATACTTTTCCGTTTCCCCTTCATATGTCCCATTGCAAAACACACTCTCATTGCGCAGAAGCCCACCACACCTTGACCATCTCCTTGGGCCCGCTCCACGCCGTCAACGACCTCTTCTTCCTGGGCCGCGCGCTCTCCTTGGAGCCCGAGTTGGGCGAGCTCTCCTTGCCGACCAGGACCGACTTCCTCTGGGTGCTGTCTGCCCCAATCATGGCCGTCCCCCTGCGGACGGTCCCGACCCTGTCCATCGGCCTGAGCCTGTCGGGTCGAGGCGGTATGGGCCTCATCTCTAGCTCTTCTGGTATGTGGTCCTCGGTCACCATGGCTCGGATGCCAAAGGCGCCTTCTTCCTTTCTTCTGTGTCTGTCTCGTCTTGGTCTTCCTCGTCCGCCGTCCCAGCCTAGCTCGAACTGTGCCTCCTCGCCGAATGCGATTTCCAGTTCATTGATGGGTTGCCATTGTGCACCTCGAGGTAGTAGCTTGAACAGGTTGCCGTCGACGATCAGCGCGGCAACAGATGCGATCGTAGTCGGCGGCCGAGGAAGCCGAAGTCTCTTGGTCAAGATCCAAGACATGATGTGCAGCAGAAGCAACGCGCCCACAAGGCCCTGCAGAATGCGCGTGGCAATCGGATCCTGACGAAGTCTAACCTTTTCCGCGAGTTTTGAGCCGCTGATGATCGGGACGGCCTGCGAAACAGGCGCATCAGGGTCGACGCCGCTGATGATGTTATGTCCGTCCGCCGAGGGAAACGTGCCCCGTTTGGAGAGATGGCGGCGACTCTTCAGGTTGAGGGATTGGGCTCTTATGATGCCGTGCTGGAGGAGGATCGCGGATTGCACCTGACTTGCAGCGCTGGCGGATGAGCCACCGAGAACGCTCTCCGGAAGGGCGAGCCAGGAGGCGTTCAAGGTTGCAAAGAACGAGTCGAACAGGCCGTCGGAAGACACGTTGACGAGTGATGAATAGTCGAGTCTCGGGATAGCGACGGTCGTGTTCTTGACTGTCCTCTCGACGAGGGCTGGAGGAGTGTCTGGGTACAAGTGCAGACCAGGCCCGTGGAGAACAACATCGGCATCGAGGGCCTCAATGGTTTCGTTGCAAGCGAGGGCGCCGATGCTGCTGACAGCCATGTCGTCGGTGTTCATGTCAACCAGCCGGCCCCAGATGTACAACCAGTCGGAGCATTGCGGTGTCGAATTCGTCTTCCTCAGCCCTGCGCCAAAGAAGGTGGTGTCATCGTTGATCTGCTGAACTGGTGGTGACAGTTGACTTCTCGTGGTCCCAATGATTGCGTTGCTGCTGTCTCGCTCCTTATTTCCACGACATGTTTCACCCTCAAGGTCGATTCGTAGAGGGTTGGTGATCTTATCATCCAACTTATACTCGAGCGTAAGGTTAGTAGATATCTCATCGGATAGGTAGAGTCGGCAAGTCATGTTTGGGCGGATCGCTGTCAGCCGGACACTGATTCTCAGATCATCGCTGCTATCCTCCTCTTCGCCGAGAGACACGCCGGGGAAGTTGAGGTCGGCATAGGTAAAGGGTGGATACGGCGCTCTGCCTGCGAGTATCAGTGACGCAGTCATGGTATCGTTGGTACAATCGGTGCAGATGGGGTCATCTGGGGATGATGCCAGACTGTTGGCGAAGTAGTCCTCGGTTCGTAGGGCAAGGCTTTTGTCGAGCTCAATGGGCATCGGCTCAAAGAGAGGAGCAGATGCAACAACCACGAGAAGAGCAATGAAACCACCAGAGATGGCTGTCACAGCCCCAAAGTCTCCAATCTTCCAAGCCCTCCTCCAAGCAACATGCCCCAAAGCATCAGCAAGGTTCAGTCCCACCGTCTCACCAAATTCTCCGCGGCGTGAGAGATGTGAAAACGGAGCGAGTAACCTGGTCCACCACTCCAAAGTGATCATGTACATGGCCACGATAAGGAGCACCAAAGCTGGCACAACCGTCCATGCTAGGTATGCAGCATCGTTGTCCATGGTCCTGAGCCCATCGTAACGCTGTGATGCTCGCAACGACACCTCGAACCCAATTATAATGCTCGCGAGAATGACGATATACAGCAGTCGAATAAGCCCATGCAGTGTCACAGGCTGTCGCCAGGTTGAAGAATCAAAGCGTCGTGGCATGGTGCCCCGAGACGGTGCCTTGCCGCCAAAGATGTGATAGAATCCCTGGTTAGGGTCGGCCAGCTTCTCATGGCCTTCAGCTCCGCTAGAGTAGGATGATCCTGCAAGTCTCGACTTGATCGCCTCCTTGTTTGCAGCTCCCATGCCTCGAAGACATTCAACGAATGGATGGCTGTGGGCAACCACCGAGGCCAGGCCAACAAGAGTGTTGGGGTCTCGGGGAAGAAAACCAGTCTTTGGTGCTAGATATATCGTCGCCAGAGTTAGGAGAAGGCAAACCGCGATGAGCCCCGTCATCAAGTACGCTGGAACCGCTCTCACAATGAGACGCCGCTCAACGAAACTGGCAACTGCTGTTGAAGAACTGGAAGTTGGTTCCATCATGGCATATCGAGCAACCAGAGCAGAGTATTGTGTGTAAAAGGCCTCGGCAAGCTGGCCCAGTTTGTCACCCTCAGTCAGCGATTCCAGCTTGGGAAAGCTCCCTTCCTCCTTTGCTCTCATCGCAAGCGCCGCGGACATGGCTTCGTCGACGACCAAAACAGCGTCGTCATCGTAGGATCGGCTGGAAGATGCAAATAGTCGCGCGGCGGTAGCTTTGTCGGCTTTGAATGTGTCGAATAGAGCCCGGGTGACGGCCCAAGGGTGCACTTTGTCGAGTGTCGTATTCGGTGCGCCTTGAATAGGTGTGGTCGCGAGAACCTTCTCAGGGGCCTTGGAAACTCGAATCTTGGTGATGGAATAATTTGGCTTGCAAGAGAAAGCAGTCGAGCTCGAAATCTTGCCCTCTACTCGGCTATTGGACGACTTGGACTGTTTCTTGAGCTTGTCCATGTCGAGGTCGAGAACGCCCCCTAGGACGACTATTCGTTGTTGATCATCCTCGGTAGACCCGCCACAGCTGCCGGCCTGGACAGCCAGGAATGTCCTCGGGAGATCTTCGTTATTGGTGCTCGCGAATCGTGTACTCGTGATGGTTTGTTTCGAGGAACAGTCGGTCTCGGATACTGTCATGTTGAGCTGAACCGAGTTTCCCCCTACATATCGTAACGCATCCAAAGTTAGTTCGGCCTGGTTGCATTCAAGTCCCCCAATGAAGCCATCCACAACTGCTCTGATTTCAACATATTCGGTCCTGTTGCTAACAAAGGGGGTGTAAGCTGCTCGAGGCGACACCCCATTGGGATAGGTAGTATTGTCTGTCTGTAAGGATGCCATGACGAAGTAAGGTAGTGATGCTACATCTTGCAGCCCGGAAAGACTATCGGAGAAGGCGGCTTGCACGGTTATTGACGATTGGTGACTAGCAACGGTGACGACTCTGGGCGTGATAAAGGCTGTAGAGAATATCACAACAACTTTGAAGAGTAAGCCAACGAGAACAGGGCTAGCGACTAGCCAGTCCTTGTTGCGAACAGCCTTGACAATGGCCATGGGTTCAAACAAGGAGACGTAATCCAGCATCAGAGACTTGTCGACTTCGACTTGGTTATTCAACAGGCGAATCCACGGCATGGCAGCAGAGGCCTGATACTCGACCCTGGTCCAGAAAGCAGCAACCAGGATGAAGACCAAGGTTGTCCCGTACTGCCACAAGTACCTCGACACGTCGTCGACCTCTCGGAGGCCATCGTTTCGCTCCGAGAGCTGGAGTGAAGCCTGTAGCCCCGCGATGAGGGCGGCAAAGACAATTGCGAAAAGAATTAGAACCCGTCGGTAGAGAAAAAGAGGACGCCAGGGAAGTTGTATCTCGACGGGTCCGGTTGGCGACTCGGCCTGCGGCGAAGAGGGAAAGGATCGACTGGCCCGCGACCTGATGCTCCCTAGAAACGGCCATCGTACCGTCCTACTCCCTGTCGGCGATGCATAGCTACTTCTGTTGTATTGCGCCGAGGAGCTAGCCAGGCGCTCCGAGTCGAAAAAGGACGCGACGTTCCGGTCTCCGTTTCCAAGCTGGGATTCGGCGCCGGAGTCTGGGCGGGAGGAAGCGAAGCGGCGCGAGTCGGACCTGCTAGACGGGCCCGGGTCCGGCGGCAGGCCGTCGACGCCGTGGGCCTCGCGGATGAGTCGGTGGTAGGAGTCGACGGGCTGTCGGATCATGGGAGGAGGGATGTGAGCATTCTTTCTCGGCTCTGGATCCATGGCCGCGGAGGAGTTGTTCGCGGCGGCGGCGGCGGCGGCGGCGCTTGGAGATGCTTGGTAGGTGGTATTGTTCGTCCCCGGTTCGTCGACCAATTTGGCGACGAGACCATGATGATGATGATGGGAGTCGTGGGCTACCGTGGAAGATGTCCACGGGCGCTAAGTCGCCATGTCAAGGAGGGATCGCAGCGATGAAGAGATGATTCAAGAGGAGAGCGTCTCCGTGGGGGTAGTCGAAGTCGGAGATGAATCAGGCTCCAGCCTGATCTGCAGTCGAAGAGGAGGAGGGAGAAATATAGTAGGAGTAGCGACGGCAAAAGAATGGACTCAGCCAGTGCCAGGGCTGGGAAACCGTTTTGAGATGGATAGCAAGGAAAAGAGAGAAAAGAGAGACGTAAGCAAAGAAGCAAAAAAGGAAGGGATCGCGATGGACAACGCAGAGAGGGAAGAAAGAAGTGAGTGAGAGAGAGGGCATTCATTATCAAGGACTTCCTTGCTCGCATAAAGTGCACAGCCTGCGAGTCTACATACATACATCCACCATTCATAGCTGGTCCTCCCCCTCCCCCTCCCCATCCTCCGAGAACCCCCGGGGCAAATCATGACTTGACAAGGAAGCAGCAGCACTTGGAAATGTTTTGTCAATGTCGTGTTCCCTGCGCCAAGGGGAGCCTCAAAGGCTGTACGTAGTAAAGGAGAGAGGACCCTTGGGCCCGTTAGCCCCAAGACGGACAAACTCCATCTGCTTGAAACGTGCCAGCAGGGGTTGCCAAAGCCATGGCAGCACGACAGACGGACGGCCCCAGCTATCGTCTAGGATGTCGATAGCATTGCGACCTTGTGATTTTATTCTTGCTTTCTTTTTTGTCTTTTGGGGGGGGTCGCGTCCATGCCATGATATAGCATGGATAGGGAATATTACAGGGAGAAGAGAGGAAACTATTGATGCTGCAGCCTCTTTTTGCATTTATTGGCTCGTCTTTGAGTCTTTTCATTATGTACATATTTTTCCTCTTTTCCCCAGATTAAATAAATAGATGACAGAGAGATTCTCTGCATGTCGTGAGCACACACACAATCCCTGCCTTGTCCTGCCGCGCATACGTTTTATGGGCACAGAATGGCCCATTCGGAGATTTGCACAACCTGGACAAGACCTGCATTGGGCTCGCTAAAAATAGGGTCGCAAGGGTTCACAAGGAGAAATAGAATGGATGTCTACTAATACATACGTAGGAGGTGACGCAAGAGGAGGTTGTCAAGTGATTCCACATCATGGTATTCGAGGATGACTTGGGGTGAGATGGATATTGAGACTGCTGAAGGTGTTGTCGGTATCGTTGACGCTACCCAGTTCAAGAGTCGGCATGGTCTGGTCTTTCTCAAGACCCGAAGCCAGTCTATCAGGGGTTTGACAACCTCATACACTCTCCGTTAGAAGACACGCCACAGCTACAAGTACACGAATGCCCATCTTGGTCAATATCCTTGTATAAACTTCAGTCTACCAGCTTGAACTGCCTCCGCCGCAACTACTACTACCCCCGCAACTTGAACTTCCACCTCCTCCGCAACTAGATGACGTTCCTCCTCCTCCGCAACTAGATGACGTTCCTCCTCCTCCTCCACTACTACTCGAGTGATGATTAGACGATGCCTCCTCAGCAGCAGCAGCTTTGATAGTCTCAGCACTCGCACAATCCGCCGACCTAGGCGCAGAGCTTCCGCACCCTCCCCCACAGGTCACGATCGGGGGCTTAACGCCCGCGGGCGCAATATGCGAGTCCGAGAAGCGGTCGTTTTGCCAGTTCTCGTCCATGCGCATTTGCCCGCACGCCAGCTCCTCGTTGATGGCTTTCAAGTTGCCAAGCTCCGACTTCCACGGGCGCTCTTCCCCCGTGTCGTCGTCGATGACCCATAGGCCCTCGAAGCCTCTGTAGGGCGTGTCTTCGGGTGTCGTGCTGAGCGGGAAGTGGGAGTTGAAGGCGCGCACTGGAACGTCGGCCATCGCGGCGCGTCGGTCGCGTAGAATCTCATATTGCTCAACTTGCTCTTCCCGCGGCCGTGTTACCCAGGGAGACACGAAGAAGTGCTTGTAGGTACCGGCCTCGAAGTGGTGGCTAAAGGGTTGGGCTCGATGGATACCTCCCAGCTTCACCCGTATCAGAGACGGGTCCAGGTCAGGCCGCAAGTCAGTGTCGTGGAGCCAAGCCGTAGCCTTTTGGAGCTCGCGAGTGCGAGCCATTGCCGTGGCAGCTCGATTAAGAATCGAAGTTGCAGAAAGCACAGTAAGTCGGTTCCTCATCCATGAGCTTGTACTGGCTCCTTCACCCACGGCCGTCAAGTTCTTCTCCGTCATCGCCGGGGCATACATATGACGATCTCGCGACAGGTGAAGAGAAGCCATGGACCAAGAGTCAAAGGGGAATGCCCAGACATGCTTGGCGAGGTTGCAGCCACCGCACTTTGTGGGATATCTCTCGTACGCCTCGGTGCAGTCCCAGGGGAACAAGTCCTGGTACCTGTACAGAGTCCCGCCAAACGCTCCCCAATCGTACCAGTACTCTTGGTACGTGTCAATCATGTCGGCATCGTCGTGCCGTCCAAAATGGAAGCGCAGGAGATACTCCTCTGTGAGGCCGAACGGGACATCGTACTTTGTGCGGACGCCACGCTGTCTGTAGCCCTCGTCTGGACATACAAAACTCATGTTGTAGAGAGGGTACACCTCCTGGTCTAGTCCTGGAGCTGGGCCGTTGAGTAGAGGCCCAAAGAGGCTCTGGTCGATGAGGGAGCCACAAAATGTTTGGCAGTTATTGTGCATTGCACTCCAGGCCAGTGGAACGTGCTTGTCTAGAAGACGCTCTGCGATGCTCCCGAGGTACTTTTTGACCCTGTCCTCGAGGAGCACCTTGAGCTTCTCCAGAGCTGGCTGAAGCCCCGAAGAGAGCACCTCTATCTGATCCGCTGTTGGAAGGCCCGGGTCGTCAAAGGGCAACTGACTCGCGGCGATAATGTCCTTGACGACTTGGAGCTCCTCATCGTGAGGGAGGACGCCGCTGAAGGGAGCTCCGACGACCTGCTTCATCATGATCTTGTACCTCTTGGGGGTGCTAGCTTGCCGCTTACGCTGCCAGAGCCTACGCTCGGGACCTCCCTCGACTGCAAGGTCTTTCTGAGGCACCGTCTGCAGATGGAAGCGCTCGTGAAATATCGGCATCTCTCGAACCGACACGAGAGCTCCTCCTTTAGTACTACGCAATCCAAATGTCAGCTTTCTGATAGGCATGGCAGGTACATCTACTTACTGGGCGACTCCATTCTCGATAACAAGAGGACCAACGCGGAGAGCCATGTGCACGTTCCCGTATGGGTACTTTTCCGTGTACCTCCTAAACAACAGAGGGATATCCTCGTCGGCCTGTGGCTCAGCCACCACGCTGACGGTGCTCGACGAGGCAGAGCGGCTGTGGAGATGTCCACGACCCAGTATCTTTCTCAGTTCGTCCGACTTGGACTTTTTCCCGGCTGGCTTTGGCGCCTTGGCCAAATCCTTCCGTTGCTTCTCCGTCTTTTCCTTGCCCCCGAGGGCTGTCTGCAGACCCTCGTACTTGGCCAGAGCGACCTGGTCGCCCAGGTCCAAGAGGTTGCAGGGTGGGTGGACATATTTTGAATGAGAAGCCTTCTTGGAAGCTGGGAAGAGACTCAGGGGTTGTCCTTGGTCGTCTTGGCGAGGCACTTGGACGCAATGGCACATATCTCTGCTCATCTCGGACGTAATGGACTCGGCCAGGACGCAGTGCTTGTAGGCTTTGGTATAAGCCTCCTTGCCGTAGTAGTGGCTCCGGTAGCATTCTTCACAGACGACGCCGGGTTTGCTCTTGTCCTCGCAGACAAACATGCTCCCGCGGATAATGTCGTTGCAGCCTGATCTCATGCAGCGAAGCGACTGGAGGCTGGGTCTCGAGTTTGAATCAAGCCCGTGTAAAGTTACTAAAGGTGCGTGTCAGTGGTTGAACGTATAACTAACGGCTTTGAATTTGGATGTTTCGCACGTTGAGGAATAGCCGGTCTCTTCCAGAAGCCAACATCACCGAGCGGTGGGCGATGTTCGACCAACTTTTCCATATCTAGGAAACCTAGAGGCAAAATCAGCCATGGCACTTCTATACGCAGACCACAGAGTAGACAAACCAGCAGCCTGGAGGAGAACCCAAGCTCTCTGCTCCATCCCCTTGAGCGTGGGCACATCTGATCAAGAGGTTAGTAAGTATTGTCCAACTAGACTAGAGAATCCATACTCTTGATTGACCGTCTCACAGCAGACCTGATTTTGCCGCTCGCATATTCTGCAAACTGGTTCTCTACCACGTCCATGAAGACGGCACTTTCCGACGACGGCTGGTCACTTTTCCGTCGAAGCTCAAACTCTCTCAAGTTTCCTAGAGCACATCATATCAGCACAGATCCATCATTCACATCCCATCACTAACCATATCGCTTTGCAAAGGCCCGAGCCTCTTGGCTGACCTGATCGAGGAACGTGTCGAAGCCATGAATGTGGACGTCATCCTCCTCGCTGACCGAGACGTCGGAGCACTCGGGCTGCTGCCAGGCTTTGAGGGTCCGGACGATGTTCTCGAGCTCCGCCCTGACACCTTCCCAGTACAGACTCTGGAGCTCTGAGAGGAGATCGTGAGATCCGATGGGTGACCATGCTAGGTCGGGGGCGAAGGTGATGGAAGAGGCATGTGAGGAGAGTATAGGCAGGACCTTTTTGAGCCGCGACATTGTTCCGCCTGTCAGGTCAGAAGAGCATTTGGAAGGATGTTGTCGATGTTCACATTGAGTCCTTTTCATAGATAACCCGCCTTGAAATTACCCTAGGCGCATCGAGCACTGATCATCTCGACTCGTGGAGACTCGGTATCGAGAGCCTCACAGACTGCCTCTGCTGCGCCACGACAAGGGCACGTTTACATGGAAGGCAACGGGATTCGAGATGTATTCCGCATCTTGATGCGTATTTCCGCACGAGCAAGGCAGACTCAGCCGTCATGTGGATTCGAGGTTATTACCTGTAATTCCCTCATTGATTGCCAAGACTTTACACGATGCCGGGACAACCCAGCACAGACGTACGTCACTGAGATGTGTACGGAGTAGAAGGATAGACATAACTGGCAGTAATAGATTACTTCTAGTAATACTCACCAAGAGATGGCCAAAGAGGAACCAAACAACACAACAAGAGCTCGTCGGCCGTAGGGAGACTCCTCAGCCACATCGTCAAGCCGACATATCCGGACCATGACAGACGAGGAATGCAGAGGCCATGATGCCACCATGATCGGGCGCAAACATACTAGTCGATCGCCTCTCCACAGCGGCGGTGCTCGAACCCAGTCGTTGATAGGTAGTTACCTGACCGGTCACCAAGATTGGCTGTGCTCAAAAGTACCCGACATGGGCCCCCCTGTCATGAGCCTTCAACACCAAGCCGGATATCACCACTGAGCCGTTTCTGCCTCGGCCGCTGTCTCACGACTTGTCTGTTTCACAGTCTAAACAGATGTTGTCTCTTCAAGGCTTGACCTTATATTCCCGACTACCTACCTGGTGAAGGAGTAATTGCACCTGGACTCGACCTCCCTCAAGCATCACTATACCCTCCTCCTAACAATGTCACACGTTGTCAACTACCAGACAGCGGCTCTCCACCGCATGTGCGCTTCGCGACATCAAAGAACAGGAAGTTTCTATCGCTACGCCTCCACCCCCGTCAACAACCCCGTGATCCCAAACCCAGCCTACTTCGATGGCCTTGACGACGGCCTAAAGGACCAGCTGCCCACCCCAGTTCAATGCGCGGTCCACCTGGAGCTTCTAGAGGCCTTTCACGCCCTCAGGATTAGGATCATAGAGTGCGAGGCCCTCGACGGCATCTTTGGACTCCAGGGCACCACCAAGACGGTCTATCGCCGCAAGTACATGAAGACGCTGGGCAAGTATGTCAACCAGGAGGCCACAGTCAAGGTTGAAGGGTGGACGGAGAAGCGAGTGCAGAAGTGGTCGCGGTACCTCGACTTTGCCGCAGACAGATTCATCGCCTGGGCCAAGGCGATTGACAACGAAATAGCCGCCACGGGTCGCAGTGATGATCAGGATCCAGAGACTCGACTTCCATGGTTGCCTCCCTTGGGTTCGTATTGCATCTTATTGTCCAAGTTGCGTGTGAGGACTAACTTGTCGTGCAGATATCCTCATGGTCTGGCACGCTTTCTTGCTCAACCCTTCTGACTTTGTCAACTACTGTCGAGTTGAGTCCTTGACTCATCTTCGCAGAGTGTCATTTCCCTGGACGCGAATTGTAAGTTGGTAGAAACTCCCTCCACCGAGATTATCCAACTTGCTAACGACAACGGCGACGTAGCATGAAGCAATCGACTCCCAAGGCCCTAAATACAGATCCTGGTTCTACGAATTGCCCAAAGATACAGAGGACTGGCTCAGGAGCAAAGCCGCCATCGACCCGAACCTCCACCAATATCTCGTCAACCTCGGCAAGCCCATCGGATTCACAATGCGGTCCGGCATCTCGAGCGACGCAAAAGTCACCGGTATCCTGAAACTCACAATACCCAGAGACCAGAGCAAGCTAGCCAAGTCCCTCATCGCCAACGTCGAGCGCCAGCGCGTCTTCATCCACAAGATGCACGCCCACATCTGGATCCGCAGCCCGGGGCTGGGGGGCACCATGAGCAGGGCGGTCGAGCGGTACGAGAACTTTCTCGAGCTGTTCCAGCTGTACCCGGGGAAGATGCTCGTGCCCAGCCTCGACATCGACCTCGCGTGGCACACGAACCAGCTCTCGGCGGCAGGCTACAAGGCCACGATGGAGTCGCGGTGCGGCCGCTTCATCAACCACGACGACAAGATCGGCAAGCCGACGCTGGATAGCGGCATGTCGGACACGGAGGGCCTCTACCGGGTGCATTTCGGGCATGAATACTCGGTCTGCCTCTGCTGGGAGTGCCAGGGCATAGCCTCGGCTCTTGAGGATGCAGACAAGGACGACGACCTGCTCGAGGCGCAGTCTTTCAACCTCGCCAACAAGATCACCCATGAGGTGCAGAGAGAGGTCGACTACTACCGAGCTGTAGAGCTTGCCAGGCGGAGGAACATGGTCAATCTACCTCTTCGTCCGGAATAGAGCAATTGGTCCATTCTATAACTCATCCTCAAACTTAACATCCAGTGCCCAATCCCAACGGACTAAGGAGCTCGTGGTTGATGCCTAGGGTAGGTTCCTCGTCCCAGATCATGTTAGTCTCAACTTGGACACTGCCCAATTGTGCGGAGGGAGAAAGAAGGCGGCCCGCAAAATAGACTCATCCACACCTTGACATTCGCTACGTCAGGTGCCTCACCGCTTGCATCCTCATGCGTCTTCTTTCCTCCTAGGTATTCACTATAGTCCGCATCACAAAGCGAGACCTGCGCTGTTGAGTGCTGTAGTGAGCCCACTACCTCTAGGTACTCTACCTAGGTACAGACAGATGTCGCAAGCATAGATCTCAGACAACTCTTCGAAGACAATGCCAAGTCAAAGACTGAGGTTGATTGGAATGCCTTTCGTTCAATGCGGGCAAGCGGCCTCGCTCTGATGTGGAAATCTTGGATACCGAATTCTCAGCTAGCTCAGCTCAGCTCAGCTGCTTGAAGTGTCGATCATTGCCCCTCATTGAGAATCATCCTGATGGACTGAGTCACAAGCAATTGACTGATCCGAATAAAGTGAAACACGGACTCATGGAAAAGAGCCAAGGACCGCAAAATTTCGCTTTTTGCGGTGTCGTTGTGGCTATTAACAATCCTCGCTTCGCCATTCCCACCGGCGATCGGGGGAGGGGCGGCGATCCCGGAGGCGCTGGTCATGACTCAGAAAAATCTTTCCAGACCTTAAATACCATTGGGACCCCGCACCTACAGAACCTACCTACCGCTTCAGCACATTGAACAACCCGAATAACCTCCCCGAATCGAATCGAATCGAACCGAGCCTTCAATTGATCGAGCCTCTCGTCTACCGGTACCGAGACAGGCGCATTGTTCTCCTCACAACGAGGCCGCTCACCCTACCTCACTTATAGCCCCCCCATCGTCGATTCGACGACCCAATTGCCAACATGTCCATCACCGGCAACAGCACGACGAACCCCTACTCGAGCGTCAGCGACCTCTTGAGCAATGTCCGCAACTTCAAGGTCATTGAGTCAACCCTGAGGGAGGGAGAGCAGTTCGCGAACGCATACTTCTCGAGGGAGACCAAGATCAAGATGTATGTTGAAGGCCGGCTCCAGCCCTTCGCCCTACTTGCTGACCATACCTTGTGCATAGTGCGACGATGCTGTATGATACCCATATAATCTTTTGCTCTGCGGTTTCAATTAGGAAAACTAACCTCCATATGGATCGGATTTCGGCGTTGATTACATCGAGCTCACGAATCCGGCTGCCTCTCCCGTGAGTCTAGCCAATTGGTCTTGGTTAGATCCCAGTGCTGATCAACTGTAGCAATCTCGCGACGACTGCGAAGCCATCTGCAAGCTCGGCCTCAAGGTGCGTATCCAAGAATCAATACACCAAACAGACTAAACGCGTACTAATAATACAGTAGGCCAAGATTCTGACCCGTTCGTTATATCCTTTTGGCTCTGGTTGTGGCAAGTCTTCTAACAGATATTTCAGACACAAGATGCACTCTAGAAGTAAGTCATCCAAAAAGAAAAAGAAAAAAAGCCGTGGGCAACAAGGGGGAAAAAACAGCTTCTGGATTGCCGTAATGGCTCGCGATCCTAGAGGCCGTTCTTCCATCCTTGTCGACCCGTCAGTGCACCCTTGCTCATATGCGACTAACACCTGCTCCAGGACGCCAAGCTTGCGGTATGCGCCCCTCAACCCGAGAATAATTGCAAATGACTAAACCCTCCAAGTGCGACTGCGGAGTTGACGGTGTTGATGTCGTGATCGGAACGAGCCGTGAGCACAAACCCACCATATATATCTCGTCCATGGGCTGACTTGCAGGAACAAGAATTCCTCCGAGAGCATTCCCTTGGCGGCAAGGACATGGCAGCTATTACCAAGCAGGCTCTCGACGTCATTCAGTACATCAAGAGGTATGTGTGCCACCAATCTGGTCAAAACTAGAAGCTAATAATTGCTCAGCCGAGGCTGCGAGGTTCGCTTCTCAAGTGAAGACTCTTTCCGGTGAGTGCGGTCTCTTGCGTTTCGCCAAGCCGACTCCTTCGCCGACCGATCGATCTCTGTGTTGCCTGAGGAGACCGGGGCCCTGGAGAGTTATGACGAGCAAGACCTAGAGGAGAAGGCAGGATCTCATACGCAGGCTCTGGGTGTCCGTTGCGTCATGGCATCGATCATTTTGAGACGCTCTCTCAAAATGCACCCATGACCTATAGGGGCTTGACTCGTTCTGTCTGCCTCAGCGGGGTTTCGAAGGGGTCGGCTGACATCAGTCAGTCGTCTTGCTAACGTATGGAAAGGTCTGATCTGGTCGATTTGCTCTCCATCTACCGCGCTGTCAACAACGCCGGGGTTGGGA
>JABFEX010000216.1:0-45806 GCA_013623515.1 Fusarium illudens
ATAACTGCGCCGATAGATAGCTACTATTAAGCTATATATAACAGGCAAGATCCATAGCGAAATACCCCCGCAGATGAGAGTGCAGAGGGGCCTCGGCACTGCACTATCACTACCTATTTAACGAGCCCGCGGTCTGCAACTCATGCAGATGAACGAAGGATACGTGATTAGGCACAGGGCTCCCTTTAAGGAAGGTGTGTACTGTGCCACTCTTGCCCGGATTTCACATAGTAGTCCCGGCACCAGTCCCGATGGATCATGTGGGCGGGATTGGCACTCCCTCCGTGCTGACAGCTCCGGGATCGCTTGTCTGAGGCTGCATGCCCGATGTTCCTCGCCTTGGGCCCTTGACACTATGAGCATAACTATTCGCCTAGGGCAACCCTCAACACTTGACAACTGTCTCGGGTTGGTACAGGTCTGGGAGCCCATGCGAGCGCCTCAACCTGCCTCTGTATCTTCATCTTGCGGGAAGCATGGAGAATTCCCTGTACATACAATGGTTAGCCGGCATTGATACAATTCCTCTGCTGGTGGCTTTTGGTCATATGTCAGTAAGACCAGATGTGAGCCTGTCAACTTTGCCTTGAAGCATTGCCTGGTTAGTCTCTGCAGTCGGCTCGCCTGTCAAGCCAGTGCTGGTTAACCAGACATACCTACCTAACCAACCACTTCTACTCTCAAAGAGATCAAGTATCGCCTCGGATCCCTGGAAACAGCTCTACTCACCAGAATTTCCACGAAAGCCATTGAATAAAAGTGGAAATTCATCCATAATGTGCCACAAGTTAACTCAATGGCCTTCTCGCGACAGCTTCACTTAACGTTACATGCGTGGCTTTATGCTAGGCACCCAAGGTAAAGTGATGGCTGTGAGAAAAGTGACGAGCTCTAAGGAATAAATTCCAGTACTTTCAAACGCACATACTTAATCAGGAAGAAGGAAATCCTCTCTTACCTGATCGAGTGTCCCCGATGGTGTCGTTTGATCAACCAACAAGCTGGACAATTGTGTCATGAGTCAAGTAGTACGTACTCGTCGTCTGCCATCCCGTTCCTCTAATGGGCTTCCGAGATTTCTCCTGCTACAATTCGATTGTCATCTTGTTGACCTCGTCTTTTCTCTGATTGATATGTCACGTCGGATTCCACCTCCCCAAGAGTGATTTTGGTAGCGGGCAGTTGCGGGGTGGAGAGAAGAGGTTGAAACAGTAATATGGATGACAGTTCCAAACTAATGTTGCGACAATTCTCACGAAGAGATGAATAGTATCATGGAGTGACCTCAATTTATCCATACCTGGTCCTGATTATTAAATTTCCATAGTTATGCGAGATAACAAAAGTAAGGAACAGCATCAGGTGGTGCCGCCCTTTTCTTCCGTCAACGCGCCCTCCAAGTACCTTCCGCTAGCGCTCTCAGTGCGTGCATGGTGGAATGGCTGTGAAATCTCACTTTCAACACTCACACAATGAAAAGAAGAAAGAAAGAAAACGCACGAGTTCTCAAATCATTACTTTAAATGCAGATAATGGACATCAATGCTGACAACAGCCGGTGCCCATTGGCTGGTTCTTTGAGACTCCCATTTCCGTCTGACTCGAACAAGCAAGTGACTAAGCCCAAAACTCCAAGACCGAGGACCTTTCTTTGCCGCGTGACGTTATCGCCAAACTCCGCTCTCGCATCGTCACCTCATCCATCAGCCCTCACCGCAGACTTGCCTTCTAGCCGGGCGACTCAATTCGACGATGGAGTTTTCGCTAGACGACATCTTGTACTCGGGCGGCGACAACACCGACATGGCCATCCCGTACGACGACGTCGATGATCTCGCCCCTCAATCTCGCAGCTCGTCAAACTCACTCGCAGGCGCAAACATCCACGTCGACGCCCTCTCGCACGCTTCCAACCCCAGCAGCGCCTTTGATCTACCGAGTCCGTGCTTTCCAAATGTCCAGATCAACTGGAATACCGACTTTCAGCAAGTCAAAGCCGCGACGGATGCTCCCGCCGATGACTTTTCATTCCTTCATCAACCTGCCATTGACTGGGGTAACCCAGCGCCTCTACCGACCAGTAATGATTCAATCAACACGCCAATGACCACCATCGATGAGTTCTTTATGAAAAACGGCGCTTCTCGACCCCCGGCGCCTTGCACAAACTGCCGCCGACGTCGTCTCCAGTGCCTCATCCTCCACACCACCGCCGACAATCCCAACCCCACAAAGTCGTGCTCCAGCTGCGTCGCTCTGTTCCGCGAATGCAGTCTCTCTGGACGGCAGAAGCGGGAGCCCTCCGCGTTTGAGACGTTGGAACCCGTCATTGGTCATCTTCATGGAGTCAGTGAGGACAGCATACTATGCGTGCCGCAGACAGTACAGGAAGGCCAAGCTGGCCAGTCACATTCTCGAGAACTTTCACTTTCTGCATTGTCGGGGAAGAGGGCGAATACGCGATCAGTACGAAAGACGCGAGTGCTGAGAAACTGGTTCATCTCCCATCTTGACCACCCATACCCGTCCGAGGAGGAAAAGCTTGGCCTAGCACAGCAATCCGGACTGAGTCGAAGCCAAGTAGTCAACTGGTTCGCCAACACAAGACGTCGACATCGACTATCATCAGCATACTCTACATCACCAGGCCGCGGCCGCCAAGGAGTTGCCCCAGGATCACCCATGCCTCACTACCTCCGCAAGAACATGTCTCCCATGGATCGCTGGCGCAGCTCACCCCCTGAAGAGGAGGGGGCCTCCACATCCGCCATCCAGAACGCTCTCTCCACTCCATCCAGCGCTCGCAGCTCGTTCGAGGGTTACGACCTGGGGATATTCGATGTTCCTGATTCGTCTGTGAGCAACGACTCACTTTGGCAGTCTGCCTTTCAAGACGCTTCGTCAAACTCGGCGTCTTCGTGTCACTCGTTTCGCTCCAGGGAGAACACATTTCTGTCTTACTCTGCAACCAGCTCGGCGGGTGAAGGCCCTTCCATTTCTCGGCCTACATCGTCCAGGTCAAAAACTAAAATGTTTGTGGGTTTTCAATGCACATTTTGTCGACAGAGCTTCAAGAAAAAGTACGATTGGGTCCGGCACGAGAGATCAATCCACCTCCCCGGTCTTGACGCTTGGATATGTTCTCTCCCCGTCTCTCAAGACCAATCCTTCCACGTCTGGCGCGTCAACGAGAGCAGTCCCCAATGCCTCTTTTGTGGCGACGATTCACCAAGCGACGAACACATCCAGGCCCACGAATTCGACACCTGCGCCGAGAGACCCGTCTCGGAGCGCAAGTTTACGCGCAAAGATCACCTCTGGCAGCACCTGCACAAGTTCCACGGCTGTCGCAAGTGGGACGGGTGGAAGCCGGACCTAAGCCTGCTGCAGCGCCGCCAAGATGCGATCCGGAGCAAGTGCGGCTTCTGCCAGGTGGCCATGGAGACCTGGGATGAGCGGACGGACCATCTGGCGGCGCACTTTCGGTCAGGGCTGACGATGGAGCACTGGATCGGCGGGTCAGGGATACATGATCCCGGGGATATGGATATCGTGACGTGACGGGAGAAGAGGTAGGTTCCCAAGTGGGTGTGGAGACGGCATATGGACCAGCCAGCTATAGCCTATGGGCCGCGACTCTAACAGGGCCTTATGCAGTCAGCAACCATGGTACGAGAATAATAGTTGCCCTTTTTGGTTCATTCTGCGCTGCTAAAGTAGACGGTAAAGGATATTAAGGGGGCTCCTCTTCTCTCATTTCATCTCAGCTCAACCTTTCAATTATTCTGGCTCAACTCAGCACTGGCCCCTCAAGTAACCATCACCATCTCGAGAACTGCCACTTCCGACAAGACAGACGCAATGATCGTATCCAGCGACCCTTTGCCTATCACTCCCGAGGAGCTCACTCCTGCCTGGTTCTCCAAGATACTAGGGAAGCGGGTTAAAGAGGCGTCGATTGTTGAGACGATTCATGGGACTGCCTCCAAGATCCTCGTCAAGTTGACGTATGAGGAGGATTCAGCTGATGGCCCAACTACCGTCTGCGTCAAAGGCGGATTCAACCCGGCGATTCTGGCCCTCCAGCCGTCTCTGTGCCAGATGTACCAGCTTGAAGCCGAGTTCTACCATTACATCGGCCCCACCGTCGAGATGCGTCTGCCCGATGCCCACTACTGCGCAACAGACGAGGTGCGCGGGCAGGGCATCGTCGTTCTCGCGGATCTCAAGGCCGCGGGCTACACGTTTGGTAATCCCCTCGAGGCCTGGTCGGTTGACCGTGTTCGGGCTGGGGTAGAGCAACTGGCTGCTCTGCACGCTAGGACGTGGGGAGGCGAGCCTGGAGACTTTCCATGGCTCAACAGGGACTTCTCGATTCGCGATATCATGCGCTCCTTGTTATCTGCCGAGTCTTGGGAGAAGAGGTTCGGGGGTGACGCCGGGCCCCCCGTGGCCGACCAACTTGCAGATCGCGAGAGGATGGTCAGAGCCTTCGAGACGCTCTGGAGCAGCACAGACTCCAAGATGAACTGCATCGTGCATGGAGACCCACACATTGGCAACACCTTCATCACACCTGCGGGTGAGCCAGGGTTCCTCGACTGGCAATGCATTCACAGAGGATCCGCGATTCACGACGTGGCCTACTTCATTGCTGGTTCGCTCTCCGTCGACGACCGCAGGGAGAACGATAGGCAGCTTTTCCAGCACTACCTCGACACCCTGCACCAGAAAGGAGGGCCCAGGTTCGATAAGAAGGAGCTATGGGACGAGTACCGGAAGCACACTCTGCACGGGTTTATTTGGAGTCTCGCCCTATCCGAGATGCAACCCCGGCAACTCGTCGACAGCATGACGGAGAGATACTGCGCGGCAATCATTGACCATGAGACCCTCGAGCTGCTTGAGGGTCTTGAGTTGAACTAACGGCCTTGCCTAGTTGGGCATATGGGCTTTAGCCTTCTGGATGGGTATCTCGAAGTGGTTACATTTCTCGCCGGTGGTGCATTGGGCAGCCTGACCTCTTTATTAGTATTCAATAATCTCATATTCAACGACGACATTAGCAGAGCAGCCCTGATATCATGGGAGAGCTTGGGGGTCAAGCGTCACTTACCTCCCTGGGTTCTACATGGTCCATCCGGATGTGCCACGTGATTTTGACGGCTGTACATTTCACAGTGGTTCTGAGGATGGTCAAAGCCTGAGCAGAAGTGGTAGTTTTCGGCAAGAGCTCTTCTTCCTTCTAGCGGCTGAAGAATGCCACACGCACTACCGTGGGGAGATGGAGGCTCGAGGTGCCATCGAGGGCCAGATCCGCAAGGTCAAGAGAGGCTATGAATCTCGAGAAGCGAGAAACGGCGGACAAGTAAAATAATACGGTGTTTACAGGATTGGGTTTTGATGCCGTCGTGCATTGATAACTGTGTCTTTTGCTATTGTGGCTGGTCTCGTCACTGGAAACAACAACAACAAAGTAAAAGAATATTTAACCCAAGAGTCCACTTCTAACCGACAATCAACTCCCTGGCTTGGTGTGACCAAATACAATCACGACTGCCAAAGTATGCACTATCGCGGGCTCGCTTTTTCATGTATTTAGACGCTGATATTGAGTGCCGGGGTGCCTCTGGTGAGGCGCGTGATGTCTATCTCGTCAGATTTGATCCTATCCCCCTTGGAGTGGCTAGAGGATGAGGTTCGCAAATTCGACCCGATGGAACACCCGGGCCATTCAACCCGGATGAAAGCCAGAGACGAAGTGTTCGAAAGAGGTCTTTTTAGCGGGATGGAAATGAGAAAGAACTCACACTGGGAGTAGGAGGCCAATGAAGCCACGGTGCTATGGAGTTGGGTTGGGAGTCTTGGTAAGAAAATGTAACCACTAGTCAACGTTGGTAGAACAGTCGGTTTTCCAACGAGCATAACCCCAGCTCTTAGGTCTATAGATCGGTTGCAAATGTCCAGGGCCGACCATCGACACGGTAGAGATCCATACAGGTCCTCCACCACCTCTCGCCCCATGAAATAGAGGACCATATTCCCCCCAGCGTATTTAATATTATATCTACGCAGTAGACACTTTAGGCATCAAGTGGAGTACTAAAAACCAATAGAATCCCTAAAGCAGTCAAGTCCTTCTCAAGCTATCATCCCACCGACTAATTAGGTATCCCGCAGCCTGGGGTTGGGACCATCGACTAGGATCGGTACCAGTCAGAATAGTGACGCAGCGTCTCCAGACCCTGCATGGCTAAACACGTTGCGGATCCTTGAAGATGCGGATCCTCCACTTGTCTAGCTCAACGGTCCCCTTGGCATTGACAGTGTAAGAAGGGCTAAGACGAACTCTCAGAGTGCCAGACAAGAAACAGACAAAAACCTCTCTTTATCCCAGGAGAGAAACCGCAGCTGAAAAAAAAAACCTGAATCGTCAAGAGTCATCATCCTTGTCCATGTGGGGAGTCATGAAGTTGCAGCACCAAACGGACATGTGAATCCGGAGTTCGGCTTGTGACCCCCCCGGTCAACTGACTTGTCAACCCCATGCAACAGCGCGTCCCAAGGCCAAGGCCCAGAACCAAGAAGATTTTCCTGTTTATTCCCCCTACCGTGTGCCACGGGAGGATTACCTCTTTGGCTTGATTGGGAAACGTCGCACCGCCTGCGGGGTTTTTTTATTAAATGGCGTTTGGGTTTTCTCCCTTCTTCTTTTTCCTCCTCTGCATTCTTTTCTTTCATTTTCATTCTCAACTTCTCTCTACTGTTTTCTCCTTGTGTCTAGGCTCGTCATCAACATCAACACCCATCTCAACAACAACATCAATCCTCTCTCTCTCTCTCTTCAACAGTCAAAATGATAATCACCCGAGCCCTTTCCGTCACCAACTTTGTCGTCGCCAGCTCGGCGCTCAGCTTCCAGGTGGGTGTGCTGTACCCGTGGCACAAGCAACTGGACGACGACTTCGAGGCCCTCAAGAGGGAGCACATGCGCGTCCTCACTGCCGTCGAGACCAAGGTCGAGCAAGGCCAGGACTCTCCTGCTTTTGTTGAAGAGAGCCGCCGCAGCATCCGCGGGATGCTCGGAAACCTGGCTGCCTGGAAGGCCTGAGCGAAAAAAACAAACAAGAAAATGAAGAGGCCGCCGACTTCGGGGGTCGGGCGTCAGCACCCCCTTGAACGACACAACAACATCGACAACAAACCTCCTCCTCCCCAAAACACACCTTTGCGATCGATGACAATACAATAGCGATGAAAACATCAACCCTCCATCGCTCGAGCGTCTTTTGCCACTTTCACGACACATTCAATCACGTTCTCGCTCATCCGGAGTTTCTCGGCGTTTTGCTTCGGCCCGAGTGGGGCCGGTCCCACGGTCTCGACCCGGGTGATCACGTGCACCCCCCGAGCGCCACCACGGTTTCTCCCGACCGGACCATCATCACCGGGTGGTGTGCCTCGGCATAGGATCCAAACCAGGGGGGTACCCGTACTCGTTTTTTTATTTTATTTTGGCTCATGATACACACAACAAGCACAGGGGAAAGGATATTGCATCTTGATATTTTCTGTTCCTGTTTAGACAGCCTAGACATCAAGTCGCTCAACAGTTAGAATGAGATTCGTTAAAGACTATCGCGCTCTGTCTCTCTCCGTGCGTCGCCAATGTCTCCAGGTAGGTATTTGCCACCCGCCACTCCGGACGAATGTCACATGGATGGATCCGTTGGGCCGTGTTGCAGCGGCAAATGTTACGTACTTTGCGACCGGGAACAGCATCCGTGGGGGTCGGGAATAGGGTAGGCGTGTTTGTCGGCAGCCAAGAGCAGCACAACCAACAAGTTGCCAACGCCAGAAGGCTCGGAGACATGTGAATAAGCTTGGAAAGTTGCGTGATGCATGGATTTGAGACCTATTCTTCTGCGTTTGCCTATTACGCTGGGTGATTTTTGTCCAGCACGCGCTGGTTACGGGAGTCAAGCCATCCTTGTTACCCGATGCCGCACACCCCCACAGGTTGGAAAACTGGGGTTGTCACCGCCAAGGGAATTGTAACAAACCCGAGTCCGAACTTGAGGACGATGATACAGTCACAATGAGTGGCTTGCGTTGGGAGCCCAGCGATTCATCTGGACAGATGGAGCTGGAGTTGTTGAATTGGCAGACTTCGCACATAATCGTCGTATGTCCTAATAACGTGAATAGCAGTCATGGAACTCTCAGAGTTGTACGGAGCCTTAAATTCCGCATAACCCCAGCATTTGTTGGTCGCAGAAGAATTGCCTCATGGGTCATCCCGCTCGGGACCGATCGAGCTAGCTACCGATCAGGCCGGTAGTCGTACACAAACAGCACCTACAGTGCTGAATTATCCGCATGGCGACTTGGTATCTATACTTGTAAGCGGCTGTAGACAACATGGATGGTGATGATGGCTCTGCAATACCACGATTTCGCTGCCTGGGCCCAAAGTGCAGCTATAGAATCTCAAGTGCTATCATGTGACATTTATTTGATGCTCAAGGAGAGGCTGTCCACTCTTGAGAGGCTTTTACAGTCCAGAGTCTTGGTCTTCAATTACGACCTAATATTTTCCTATGCGCGTGACTACGTTCACAGTGTGCTCATGTCCACCCAGAGTGCCCAGACGTGATGCGATTGGCAACTGAATTGTTTAAAAAGGGCTCAACCAGATCCAAGGGTCCAGCTTACCCATGTTCAAAGTAGCTGGATCGAAATCCTGGTGAATTGATATTAGAAATTAAGTCTACCACTATCTCTGCCATCTCTCCGCCCTCGGCGGTCAAGAGCAGGCCCCAGTCAACACCATGATCCAATTACTGAAGACCGCACACGCGCCTGAGGCTGGTATCATCCAGGTAAATAAGGACAGTCTGGAAGTCACCGGTGCATTCGACATTGAACACGACCTCGACGTTGGTGAGGGCCTCGGTCTCGCTGGGCGTACTCCAGAAGGCGCTGCCCTGTTGCCAGCCGTACGGGCCGTTGTTGGTGACGACGGGGCCCTGCGCGAGCTGGTCGCCGTTGATGGTGGGGTAGGCCGTGCAGCTGAAGCCCCGTCCGTTGATGGAGGAGTGCATGGACAGGTAGTACTGAAGACGGTAGTTGCGAGGGCCCAGACGGCTGATGGTCTGGGAGAACTGCTTGGGACCGTCACCCCTGTTGAAGGTGACCATACTGATTGGGTTGGTCAGTCGGGCGTTGTCACTGGGGAGATGAGAAGAGGGGGGACATACACGCCGTTGGGGTTGGAACGGGGGTTCTCGCTGAAGATCTGGGTTCCTTCGCCAAAGATCCACGGGGCGCCTTGGTTATCATCGAAGCTGGGGTTGACGAGCGCCTGGGTCTGGACGCATGGCTCGGGGACAACAACGGTGGAGGATGTTGTTGCGATGGTTGAGGACTCCTGAGTGGTGGTGGTGGAGACCTCGGTGACGGTGGTGGAGGTCTCGATGCTGATGGTGGAGGAGGACTCGGTAGCCGTAGAGGACTCAACACTGATGGTGGAGGATGTCTCAGTGACTGTGGAGGATCCCACACTGACGGTCGAAGAAGCCTCAGTGGTAGTCGCAGTGAGAGTCGTCGAAGACGAAGGTCGGCAAACCGCCGCGTTGGCACCAAGAGCACCAAAGGCCGCCAGAATGGCGATAAGACCGTGACGAGCCATTGCAAAATAAAGTATTAACGAGTGACAGATAGCAAAAAAGGCTAAAAGAGAATCAAGCAAGAGACAACGAGCGACTGCTTGAGGAAAAAAAAACACGAGAAGGGGAGCAATCTCACATCCTTTTGAATACCCACTTACAAGATAAAAAAAAAACGTTGTTTGTTCGCAATCTCTCGATGCAGGACTAATCGCTTACGGGATAAGCCACGCCTCAGCGGGAGCCCTCGTGTTTTCCTCTTAGCGCGATGCCGAAGCCAATATTCTGCCAGACTATTGACTGTTGGCTTCAAATAGTTTTCAGGCACGCAGCGAATCAATTGGTTTGCCGAGGTTTGACGGGCGCCTCGGCCTGTTGGTCTACATAGCTATACTCGATGTTTCTGGCGCAAGTTGGAGCAGAGCGGCTGAGAAGCCTCTGCCGGGGCAATTGCGCGCCCCGTGGGGATGACAAGCCATCGCCGAGAAGAAGAGACTATGGAGGAAAGAATTGAGAATTATTTGGACTGATTAAGAAACGCATGTATGGATACTGTATTCGTGGATCTCTGTATCGCTAACATAAATCTGCGGAGCATCTAACCCGGCCTTGAGCAGTTAACCTCCGCAATCTTCCTTCAGCCAGCCATCCGAGCGCTTTAAAAACACAAACATCCCTCCTTTAATCATCCACCTTGAAATGAACAGGATTGTTGAAACTATTCGTCAAAGCAACCTGGAAATACCCCGCCGACGACTCCTGCGACGCCGCCACCCGAATAGGCGTCGAGTCATATAGCTGCGAGATCCTCACCAGCACAGGCTCGTCGCCGCTGGCGATATCCCCGAGGTGCGTGCTGATCCGTAGGAGGACGACGAGGATGCCAAACAGGGCGCCCGTTGCGGCGAGCTTGACGAGCAGGTCGAAGAAGGCAATGACTTTGAGGAAGCTTGACGGCTTCTCGTGAGGAGGAGCCATGGCGGGCGGCGGCGCGGGAGGCGGCTGCGTAAGCGTTGGGTTGTTGGCGCCTGGGGCTGCGGGCTTTTCAGCCATCCAGCTAGACGATGCGAGATGGCGTTTTATTGACAGGTTGTCGTCGAATCAACTGCGGTGAAGAGTGTGATGAAGAGTGAGTTGTTGGTGATGGCGTAAATATCTCGGGCTGACGATTCCACCAACTGAAGCGCCAAAAAGGAGGAGGAAATCAGGATCAACAGAATTCCACAGGAGGGCCAAGAAACAGGGAAGGGTGCACTTAAATAGAGTGCATCACACCGCAAACAAGTCCTCGCAGGGCTGAATGATACCCGGGATCCAGCGTTTCAATTTGGCTCATAAACCTCATTCAAGGGGCACGCGATGGTTCTTGGCGTGTTGCAGTGCAGACGGTGGCTGACACAAGGCCTAGATGCAGCACTAACAAGACACCAAGCGCTTTACCTTTTCAACTGACGGGGAAAGTAGCGCTGCTGATAATCTGATAACTCATCGGCGCCTCATTGCGCCGTCTGCTGGGATCTTCTCCAGCTGAATGAGACCCCTGTCGAGTTGGAGCAATCTTGTGCATCACCACCTCACGGAATCGAGTTAGGCACCCGAGCACCAACGGCTGAGCTGCCAAGATCAGTTAGACTTTGCATCATTAGAGCCTCCTATCGACAAGTCAAATTCGCAATCGCCCTTGCTGCCCCTAGTGAAACCACCCCATGACCTCCCACAGATTCCCGTGTGCATACGACGACATCACCACGGATTCCAGAATCCTTTTCGACTCCAACAGCATCTCATCCATGATCCATTACCTTCCATGCCAGACAAGAAAGCTTCAATCCCAATGCCGGCACTTGCAATTGCAACAGCGTAGGATGCAGCTTGGGCCGCGATCATCAATCCAGCAGTCGAAAGCAGTTCCACAATTGCGGCAACCGACGCGGGTATTAATCATGTCCAGGACACTATCCACCTTGTTTTTCAAAGCCTCCTTTTCAGTCTGGGCTTCGGTGAGCTGAGCTGTGAACTTCCGCTTTTCGGCGTCGAGGGCTTTCTGAAGGTTGTCACGCGAAGACAGCAGAGCCGCTGCTTTGTCTCTCTCTGACGCGTAATCCTGCCTGATGCGGTCGCTTGCGGACACTGCTGCTTCCGCTTTCTTCGTCTCCTCGTCAAGAGCACGCTGAGCATTGCTGCATTCGACAGTCAAGTCCGAGTTCTTGTCGATGGCAAGATCACGCTCCTCAGAGAGTTTCGAAACATGCAGCTTGAGCTGGATGAGCTCATCCGCGAATCTCTGTGCGCACTCTCCGGCCCGCAACTCGCGATCCTTGACCTCGACAAGCTGATGCTCGTTCGCCTGCAGCTTGGTCACAGTCTTTTGGAGCAAGTTGAAACCAAAGCTGGTTAGGGTGTTGATCTTTTCGAAACCGGGCATGTTCACCAGGGCCTGAACGTGCTCGACGGCAAGGGAAGACACCAGATCGTGGAGCTTTCCGTCGTCGCTTGACTTGTAGGCGGCGATGGCCACATCTGGGAAAATTTCGACGGGGAACCTGTCGCGGAGGATGGTTTCGAGGTACTCGTTGGCGCGGTCGCAGAGCTTAGGAAGCTTGTAGTGGTGGCCAATCGCGTTGACCTCGACGTGACATAGGAGGACGTCGCGCATCATTGTCTGGGGGAGAGAAAGGCTCGGAGGTGGAGTTGCGGGCATACGACCTCTGAGCTCGTTGACTGCAAATGATGAGCACTGGCATTCACAAGATGCAGAGCGTGATGGGTGAAAGGTTCTTACCTTGCATCCTGGGAGCAAGCACCCACTCCGATGTGGGTGCCTCGTGGAGGGCATCTCCGTTGATGACATAGTCCTCACGGTACAGAAAGTCAACCATGCACTCGACAGCAGCGAGGCCGAAACTGGTGATGTGGATAGAGTTGTTCCGTGATTCCTGAAACCAACGTGAGCAGGCTGTCCCGGTGATTCGCTTGTCTGGTGCGACATACCTTTGAGGCCTTCTCCAAAGCCGCAGCGATGACGGGGGACTGCGCGCAGACGATGACTTTGTGAAGCTTGAACTCTTTTCCCTGACAGAGGATGGCAAAGTCGCTGAACTTGCCCGTGAGGAGAAGATCAGAGACCGTGGCGTTGCTGACAACGGGAGGCGCCATTTTGATCGGAG
The DNA here is from genome assembly GCA_013623515.1 of Fusarium illudens. Taxonomy (NCBI): domain Eukaryota; kingdom Fungi; phylum Ascomycota; class Sordariomycetes; order Hypocreales; family Nectriaceae; genus Fusarium; species Fusarium illudens. The sequence continues at coordinate 12,836 of JABFEX010000216.1, forward strand.
CGACGTGCGGAATGTAACGATGCAAAGATCGTCAGCCGCACACTGAGCCACTATGCTCCGACAAAAGCGCAACTTGGGAGAGTCGAAAGAACGAGAGGCAGAAGAAAAGAATGAGGCCGTAGAAGAGAGGGAAGAGGAGAAAGACGCGTGTTGATGAGGATGAGTCGCGAAATATTTCGTGTGCCTGCTCGCGTGGCCTAAGACTTAGGATAGGGTTGGTGACCTCTCGTGACGGGAGCCCTGGAAAATGACCCAGGAATATATTCCATCGCCATGTTCACTGATGGAATTCAGGGGGAGGGAGATATTCAATGGATCTAGAATGGTCGACTAGTGACAGAGTGATAGGTTATGTGGGTGAGCACCGCGTAGCACTGGCTCTTTTCTTGGTTCCCAGACTTCAATGTACACCCAAAACAATATTCAAGGCTTCTACCGCAGCCATAACCGTAGTTAACCCGTAATTGATAATTCCTTTATAGAGTGATCCCTTGCAGGGCTCCTTTCAACATCGCCGAGGTAGTGAAGCTGACCTCAATGCTCGGACTATCCGCTAACAATGCATCCATCTAAGCACCATAGAGAACCCAAGCCCCCATTACGAGACAACGTAAAAATACATTATCATCAGTCACGGAGACTAGAGGACGAGGAACCTGGATTTTGTAGATTCTCATGGGCTTGGGTGCGTCAATCAACTTATATCCACGTGCCCATCGAATGAGGGGAGAGACGACGTCGTGAGGCGGAGATAAGATCCAATGCTTGCTCTTGTTTTGTTTGGTTCATATTTTGAAGTTCAATAATTATATTAGCAACGAACCTAGCATAGGGACGGCCTGTGACAATGTCAATTGACCGCGCCGCTTCACCTTGCTATACTCCCTCGTACTCCCATCGTACGTTCCAGTCCCCCTTCGCCAAGTCTCACTCCTCCATGCTTTCTAGACACGGTCAAGATCACTATCAAGTTCCCCCAAGACCTGTTCTCATTGGACTATCGTTGGTCGGTAAAAGTACACTTGAACGCCACAGCCCGCATCTGACCCCCCTGTCAGCTCACGAAAAAGATCGCAGAGATGAACTCGCAACGGCGTATTTAGGTCGCTGCGATGATTTTCTTTTTTGCATATAGTCGCGAGTTCTCACTCACCGCTTAGAAATCCTTTGACCGATCCTCCGACCTGTTGCGGGCGAGCGGCCCACAGTGGCACGGGCTATTTGAGGCGATCTTGGCACTGTACAAACCTCTCTTCTTCATTATTATCACTACCACGAGCAATCTACTACTTTTTATGGTGATGAGACTGGGACCATCGCGGCTTTTATCGCGGCGATGCCCTCATATTCCTTTGGCGTCTATTTTCCCTTATACAACCCCTACCAATTAAGACACCGCCGCAACGCGCGGGCCATAGAGATTACACTGCGGTGGAAGACGGCTGCGGCCGTGAGAGCTGGGAGATTGCGGGATCCTCGGAGGACTTGATGGAGCGTGATGGATGGATTGAACCTGGCTTTGATGGGCTTTGAGGCTGTTAGCGTTGGGTCAACGCGATTATGATCTTAGCTGGGTGTGTTGCGGGCAGGAGCGGCCCACAGTGGCACGGGCTATTTGAGGCGATCTTGGCACTGTACAAACCTCTCTTCTTCACCATCATCACATCACTACCACGAGCAATCTACTACTTTTTAGACCTCATTGTCGCCAGCTGCTATCCCACAGGGCAAAGGTCAACAATCCAATCCCGCTTCATCCTGGCTTGACAATTCCATGTCCACCCGAGAGGCATGTACCCATCTAAGTAGACACAACGCTAGACTCGAATGGCATCACAATGTGTACGGGTCGTATTGCTAACGCCAACAGGTCAAAGAAACCACCGCTCGGATCGACCGCCCAGGGCAACCATATCAAATCCAGCGCCTATTGAATAACGACCCCGAAAACGACACGACGCTCCTTGCCTTCATCTTTCGGCGTTCACTGGCTAATGAGGTAGCCCCTGGAGTCCCTGCGGAGAGCCTGGGCCAATTCTTGCCATCCAGCGGAGATTATTATTCCTTGGCCTCTGGTGCAGTCGACTACCATCAGCAGCGATCTGACAGCCGTATTGGAAACCTTCACGCACGATTCATCAGCACGCCACCGTCGCCGACCAGGTAGTTTATCTATCTGCCTGTCTTGTAACCCCCATACCGCCTCACATCGTCTCAGCGGGTTTTCCAGTGCTCCGAAGTGAGAGGCATCCCCCCCGTCCCACGAAACCACTTCCCAGGCAAGTCTAACCGTCCCGGGATTATGGGGAAGCAACCAGATCTCAAACTTCGCTGTCCCATTCGTGCTCACGCCGAAAAATGCATTGGGGATGGCGAAGGGGTCGGGCTTCCCACGTGTCAGAAAGATCAGACCTTTCCAGGCATAGACAAACTCAAGTAAGTTGTGTGCTCCGTAAACTGCCAATTACATCTGCTAATCTATCGATAAGTGAGCATCTGTCCAGAGTGCACTCACGAAAATATGTCTGCCTGCGGTGCAAGACGAAATTTCCGAATGTCGGCAAGAATAATCTGGAGAGCCTGAGGCGAGACCACACATGGTGTGAAGAGAAGCCTTGGACCGAGAAGAAGAAGCACTGGGTTAAGTGGACTTTGATGAGCGAAGAGCAGGACAAGCGATGGTCGAACTGGGCTACTGAAAACAAAGAACGAGTCGGACGACGTCCACCTGAAGATGGGCAACGAGAGAAGAAGGCGTTTTGGAGCTGGAGGAGGATCTATGAGAGCCTCTTTCCGAATACTGTCGACTTTCCGGTTGCATCTTTTGCCGATAGGCGGTTGAGCGATGCCGATCAGACGACTTCGAAGGACAAAGAGAAGAGCATCGACACTATCCCGAGCTGGGAGCTACAACAAACCCCCGTCGCCAACGCTGAAGCTTCCCCTATGTCTTTGAGAGTTATGGCCATCGGCAAGGGCAGCGATCCAGACTTGACCTTGTTGAGTCCCTACTCCGCGGACTGGGGGCATGGGCAACAGCAGCGCCAAGAGACGGGGAGCCATCCCCCATGGCCAGAGACCTCTGTCGGTCCCGAGTCTATGACACACTCGTCCACGTCGGGTGCCACCGAGAACCCGATGCCGCCAACCCCCTCTTATAACAGTGACCTGTTGACTCATTGGGGATTCCCGAGTCCTGAGTTCCACTCTTACATTGGTGTGGGAGACGATGATATTTATGACGGGAAGCCGCTCGACTACTTTCTCGAGGAAAGCGGCGAAAAGGGTACCTAGGCTAATCGTGCAAAGAGGGATAGATTACTATATCTTAGGGGTTTTTCCTGTTTGGTTTTGGAAAGGGGAGATTCGATTGAGCGCATAAACGGACTGTTTGTTACGCAGCGACTGGTTATCAGGTATTGAAGCCCTTGATATTGTCCTGAGTGTTAGTAGGAGAAATATAGCCGTTGTCGTGATGAAACGATGACAGAGTGATGAATGCATGCTCTGTTGCGTTTAATTCTGGAATGACATTACTTTCACCGGCTATTTGCCAAGAAACAGTTTATTTAGACGGTCATCTGCCTGGCCATTGCCCGCATATCATTTACTAGAGACGGTGTATTGGCTGGCGTAGATGCTTGTATCTTTCGGAGTCAATGCCATGCGCTCGCTTGGTTGTCCCTCTCGCGCGTCTATAAGAGGGCAGATGTTGGAAAATGGAGTAAAAATATCCTTTGTCGAGCTTCTATGCTTGGGAACACTTGGAATCGATCATGTTTTGGTTGAAGGCAGTCCAGCAATAATCCTCGAGTGTCCGACCTCGGTCTTGGGCCTAGCTGAACGATTACCTTGGATGTCTCGTGGCTTTGAATTGGAGCCCGATGAAGGGATTGATGATTGAGCAATGAGCATGGAGCAAACTCCACGCGTGCGGGATTGAGCTCTGACTCAGTCAATCGGGGAAATTCCCCCTCGAGTGGCTAGCTTCTGATGAATTGAGTAGAAGAAGAAGATATCAAAAGATCAAGAAAGGTGATGAAGAGGGGGAAACAGGGCGCATCCGACACAATTCTCGAGCCCACCATATCGTCGAGCTCACAGCGGACGGCGTCACAAGCCCCTTGACTAAGGATGGTCCGATCTGGACTGGACTCGGATGGCTTGATTAGGACGTCGATCGTCTGGCCGATAAAGATGCGCCAGGGATCGATAGTGTCTGGACTAAACTTTCCGCCGGAGCGGTTGGTGCGCCAGTCAGAACGCCAAGCATTGCCGTTCACGAGTATTTAACTGGATTCTACAATAGCAGATGGCCCAGACCTGGCCATGGAATGCGGTGCGAGCTGAAAAGACTGTAGTTGGATGCACCGGAGGATCAGGTCCAGGCCAAAAGGTTGAACTAGTCGTGCGCCGTGTCTCAGGAGAGAAATGATGGCTGTTGTGAGGAAAGCAATATAACATGGAGACGAGCCACTTCTAGTCGTGTCGAAAAACCCCCTCTTTCTGAGTACCCGCAATTTCACTTGATCAACTTCACTCAGTCTACAGCCATGAATACTGAACAGCAGCTCGCCAAGGCTCTCCAAGCCCAGTTCGAAGACGACAATGCCAACGAAGATAGGCTGGAGCAGCAGATCACGGATCAAATCAAACACTCGGTCCTTCACCAGTACAACTGGGAGGAGCTCCTCCATCCGGCGCCGGTTCTGATACTGTCGATCGCAGCTTGTTTCGCTGCTGCAAGGGCCGACATGACGCGCGGTTATAATCCCAACGAACCGGTCGGAAAGTTTGAGAATATGACGTGAGACTGAGTCCTCTGGATCACTTAGAAGCCAGTGCTGATGCTTGAATTGTAGTCAGGCCCAGCTTGCTGGTAACTTGGATCGCTGTGGTAAACTTGGTGGCCGAGCGTTCATGGCATTCCATGAAAACATGGTTGGTGTCCGATCTGGAACCAAGATGTTTGATTGCATGGTAGGACACGTATGCGCTTGTGAGATGCGAAGTGTTAATATTGCCACAGGCTAGCGACGTCGTCCAGTTCATGGAGAGTGAGTAACGGCATATCATCCACAAGGCGTCTGACACTCCTAACATTGAAATCGTAGGACCAGAGCTGGCACAGAGAAAACTAAAGTCGAGAGTCGATGAACTCAAAGGCTATGCCAACACGGCGTATTCCAACATTACAGAGATTGACGGGGCTCTGGAGAGGTGGTTGAATCACACCACGGCCTTTTACGCGGGCTGCGTCCAGATGCAGTCGACCAACGCCGAGAGGATGAAGGGCGAACAGTGGAAAGCTGCCATGGATCAGATGATATTTAATCCTCAGGTAAACAGTTTTGAGGGACAGAATGCGACAGAGAGGTTTGGGAAGCAGGTCGGCCTGGCCTTTGGGGCTTTCAACAAGGCGGCTGATATTTCACCACCTGGGTAAGATACCTATCGAGGTCTCTCTTTCACGGACTAATTTTGATTTTCTAGTAACGAATTGCTGGGCCAAGAGATCGTGAGAGGCTTGGCTGAGTCTGTCTCGACAGCCTTTGGCCAGCTTCTTGAGTCCTACACCCAGAACCTCTTGCCCGACAAGAGGGGCATGCCGGACTCTGCGCGAAGAAGACAGCTCATTTACAACGACCCCGCCTATGCTGAAGTCCAGAAGAACGTCGTATACTTTGAGCTCATCAACGCTGCGTTGAACGGCGGCGGCGTTGCCTGGGACATGGAGAGCATCTCTTTTGCCCAGCAGATGCTGTCTGAAGCGCAGAATTCTTTCCGGTATCTTGCGACACGCGAGGAACCGAGTCAGCAACTTCTCTTGGCTTTTGATAATGCGGTCAAAGTAAGCTACATCACACGCGTTGTCTGACTTGAGAATGTACGGCGAAGGCGTAAGCTGACTAGAGGACGCAGATTGCCAATTCACTGAGGCTTGAAGGGTCTAAGCTAGGAAGAAACGCATCTTCCATGGATCGGAATGTAGTCATCAACTTACAGCAGTCCTACAAGGCAACTTACCTGTCCGTGCAGAAGCTGGCGGCTATTGGTCGTGCCCTGCCTGGGTCTGCCGTAGGAGGGGTGAGTGATAGCTATTAAGGCCGACAAATTCAAAAGAACAGCCAGATACTAACACTTCGTTGTAATAGGGACCCCTGATGGGCACTCCTCAAGATCCAGGATCCATCATCTCCAGAACTGATCCCAGGTCCGTCCAAGCACAGGCCGTCCTGGAATCGGCAAAGTGCCGTTTGACAACCAAGCAGAAGTATCTCTTCCAGTCGCACGAGCTCTACAGCGAGACCCACGATAAGATCGGCGAGCATCTATCCAGGACTACGGAGATTATCATGGAATTGGCCGAACTCGCCGAGAACCGCAAGATGGGTCTGGTATGTACCTCTATGCCCTACTTGACATATTCAGAGAACTGACCAGACGTTGGAAATAGGAGGAGATCAAGACTATTGTGGCTCGCTCTGCCGAGTTGATTGCCCAGGTCAAGGCTCATGTTATGGGTCTGTGCCGCTTCTTTAAGGCAGCACTCGCTGCCATTGACGCCATGGCCAACTACACCATTAACCTCTTCCTGGAGACGGCTGGCATGAGAGGCGGAGAGGGGAAGCGTCTTGGAAACTACAGCTTGGGCGATCTAAAGCGAACAGTGAGTCTCTTACCGACTTTGTATCTGATCCTGACTGACATACCCGACCAGGTAGCCTCACAAGCCGCCATCACGCTCCGTGCATATTTCACCGTGTTCAACGATTTCCCATGCCAGTGGTCCGATATATGCCATGATCCCATCATGAAAGGCCTGGCAAGGAGCGAAAAGCTCCCATTTGAATCCCAGTTCAACGCCATCGCCTCCGAGATTGATCAGCTGCAGGGCTGGACAAAGCAGACACGAGGCCGAATGGCAAACATGAGTTACGAGGTTCGGGACCTTCTACCCGCTCTTTGAAGGTTTATGTACTGACTGGGTGTTTCTTTTAGTGGCGCAAGAATGTGCTCCGGAAGATTGGAGAGCGTGATGACAAGGCCAAGCTCGTCGGCAAAGATTTGACTCCTAGGCCGGAAACGTTGCAGGCGATTGACTCTGGGATGCGGGAGATGGAGAAGGTTGCCAAGGATGTTATTGCGCAGAGGTTTGATGCTTCGCCTCTTAACCAGTTTGGCCTGAGCTAGCTGGATAGATTGGGACATCTCAGCTGAACCAAGCGGAAAGCTCATTGTGTGTACGAGTTATTCTATTTGTACTCCGTATCCGAGAGGACAACGGGAACCAGCTATTGACTAACGTTAGTTGACAAGACCATGGGCAGATTGGAGTCACCGTTAAGGTCACTGCATTAACTTGGGTGCCATTTGAAAGATGCTCGATTGTAACCTGGAACTTGACGTTTATTCCCATATTCGCCATATCTATTAATGCCATCTCCTTGGCTTTCTCTACACTGACTCAACACAGCTTAGCCCCAGCGCTAGTCCAGCTGATGCCATCTGCAGTTCTCCCCTCGGCTAGCGTCACAAGGCGTGAATGACATTGGCAAAAAGCCCATCTCAAGTGGGGTTGGCCTCGTGGTGAGCCATCTTGAACTTGACATCTCACACACACACACTCACACGGGCTCATAGGTCTTTTTGAACTGCTTCGAGGCCCTCTTTGACATTTTATCTAGTCTCTGAACAATCCTTGCTAGCTTTTGGGCTCATATTCCAGCGTCGGCATGGCTGATGCGCATCACCGAACCCTTGCCGCCGATCCCGGCGACGAATCCTTGGTGTCGGAGCTGCGGCTTGATCCTGGTGCCTTGATGGATCTTGATGCCTTGGCTTTTCCTCTTGGCGAAGGAGGTTTTGACGACTACGAGGCACCTTTTCAGCAGAGTCACCTCGCTCACCAGGACTTCTTTAACGCCTCCATGGATGATGACCTGTGGTCTGCGTCTCTCGCCCATTCCGCTTCCAACGAAAACATGACAAGTCTACAGAACGAGTCTGCACTCAGTGGCGACTCAGAAAAGGCCAGCTCTGATCCCCTGAAACCCGGACACGTTAAAAATCTCTCCGTCGACACCACAAACTCGGGGTCTAGCACCGCTGCCACCGAGGCACTCGCATCGCGAAGAAACCCTTCACTCCCGCCCAAGATTGGTCATCGCTTCACTCGCGATTCAGCTCGCGTGCTTAAGCGATGGTTCTCTGAGCATAGCGAACATCCATACCCTAGCGAGGAGGAAAAGACCATGCTGCAGTGCCAGACTGGCTTGAGTCGGACACAAGTCACGAACTGGCTGGCCAACGCCCGGAGGCGTCGAGCCTTGGATGGTAGTGCTCGTGCATCTTCACGGACTGATAAAGGTCGAACTGGATCGACGCAAATAACCAGAAGAGCAGGGACTCCAATTCCTCGAAGTAATGCGTCTTATCGGAATATGGATCCTCTGCAGCGATGGGTTGATTCACCTCCTGAGAATGAACCGGCTGCTGCTTCCGCTATTGCTCGGGCAATGGCGTCTGGCAATACTCTGCCTTCATGTAAGTGTAGAGCTGCATACTTGATGGCAATTCTAACGCGTATCTCAGTGACTCGCAGACACACAGGCTCGAGCGATGAAGGATCAGCCCGCATACGCCGCCATCCATCTTCAGCAAGCAGCTTTGCCACCTCTAGTGGCTCGACTGACTCTAGATCCTCCAAGGGTTCGATAAGCGCATCCTCGTCTCTCAGCCGCGGTCGTTCATATCGCAAAAGACGCACGCAAAAGACATCTCTGGCCACTCCTCGACATGCTTTTCAATGCACCTTCTGCACTGAAACCTTTCGAACAAAGTATGACTGGCAACGGCACGAGAACTCTCTGCATCTGCCACTCGAACGATGGGTTTGCTCCCCTCACGGACCTTCTGCTGTTAATCCGGAGAATGGTCAGACCTACTGCGTGTTCTGCGGCGAAATTGATCCCAGTGAAATACACCTCGCTACTCACAATCCCGCAGCCTGTCAGGAACGGGCATTCAGTAGAAAAGATCATCTCAAACAGCATTTGAGATTGGTCCACAACGCCGGGTTGATTGATCTCTCGCTGAAACTGTGGAAGGCTGAGAAGCCGGATATACGATCCCGGTGCGGCTTCTGCAAGGCAGAGTTGGAGACTTGGCTCGACCGAGTTGATCATCTGTCCAACCATTTCAAATTGGGTTGTACAATGGCGGACTGGTCTGGGAACTGGGGGTTTGAGGAGTCTATCCTTGAGACACTGGAGAATGCCATGCCACCTTGTGAGTACGGCCTGGGGAGTGGTTAAAGAGTAGCACTGACATGTATTGACAGATTTGATCGACTTTGAACGGGGAACACCATTTCCTTTCGAGGCCAGCGGCAAGCCACCCGATTCCCCTCGAAGTGCCTACGAGTTACTCACCATCGAGCTGGCGTACTTTATCCAGAGCCACTACGACTCGACAGGAGACATGCCCAACAACAAAAGACTGCAACTCGAAGCGTGCCGCATTATCTTTGCATCCGAGGTCATGTTCCCCGAGCAGAACCCAGGTTCAAACGGCGGCTTCTCGTGGTTGAGAGATCTTATTCTATCTTCAGTCGACATCACCCAGCAAGCTCGATTCGGACCTATACGTTCGCGAGCCGAGAGTAGGTTATCCATCATGAAGATAAAGGGCAAGAACGCACTGTTTGAGACATGTCCGCTCGAGTCCCACTTACATGCTTTTGTTCATGCGAAACGGGCAGCTGGAGTGCTCTTAGTGCAAGACCATGAGCTGCAGAAAGAAGCGTGTAGGATCATCACACTCATGGAGGATGATATGGGATCAACTCCGGATTTTGTTGCAAACTGGTTGGTCACGCTGATCAGCAAGTCGACTGACTGGCTTTGTGAGTTTCGTCGACGGGCAAACCTGCTGTCGAGCAATGACTTGTGGAGCAGTGTTCCCCAGAACGGAACAAGTCTTCTACCGTCTTGGATGGGAAATGACCGACAGGTACTTGACCTTTTTGAAAACGGTTCGGGGACCAGGAACTGGGAAGACACTGGCCTCTTTGACTTGGATATCAGTATGGAACACAATGGTCCTTCAAACGGCCCAACCAACTCGACAGGCCTCGCTGAACCCTGGTCTGGTCATTCATTTGCACCACAGATATCATTAAGAAGCGTCAAATCACCTCTACCGGTGGCCTCATCAAACGAGTGGCCTATTTCAGCCGGCTCCCGAGACAGCCCGGGTACTCCAGGGACAGGCCCCAGCGAAGGAGACTCGAGCCTCCGACCAGCCTGGCTAAAGACGGGCATCTTCATCTTGAACGACTCGAACCATCATAAATGGCTGAGACGCGAGCTCAAGAGATGGGTGACGGCAACGATGTCGCCGAATAACCCCAACTGTCATATTCCGTCGGACGAGGAACTGAGGCACCAATCTCGCTGTTTGTTATTTAACGAGTAAGTCTTGAACTCTTTCATCGTCCAGGTCTTTTATTCTGACGTAGTTTAGCGACGATCCTTGGAATCAAACTGCAGCGGACAGTCCGCAGTGGCTGGAGGATTTCAAACGGGATAGTGGCATTCTCTAGAGAGAAGTTGAGGTTAGTAGAAGGATTATCACTAGTCTCGCATGACTGGGTGAATACTTGATTAAGAATATCAATTTCAATTCTAGATAGATAGTGCACAGATGTTCCATTACTGAATAGGATTCACATATCGTTTCAAAGACTAGTTTTTTTTAGTTATTCCATGTTTCTATTGGCTACCTTTATTGAAATATCTCTGTTTTACTCCGTTGTAGGAGACATGCCTGCCTCTCGAGCCGCCTTTCTCCCTTCTTCAAGCTGGCCATGAATCATGTTGACAAAACCCCAGACATCAAACGACACAGCAATAGCTCGATATCCCTGCTCAATCATGCCAGGGATCATACCAGGACTCATCACTGCGCTAGAATTAAGTTAGCACCAGAAACAGGCCTCAGATATTCAGACTCACCCAAGCAGAGGCACGCCATTCTCCCGTCCAGCAGCTGCCCACTCCTCAATAGCGGCAGTCAGTTCAGGATGAGGAGTACCGCCCACCTTTAATGGTAACCCTGCGTCTGCTGAGAAATCGCCCGGTCCAAACATCATGGCCGATACACCCTCGAGGGCGGCAATCTCACGGGAATTTTTGACGCCCTTGACGCTTTCGATCTGCGCAATCACAGCAATGTGGCGGTTTGCAGTCTTCGTGTTGAATGAGTCGTCTTCGTATAGAGAGGCGTCGGATATGCCAGGGGTAAAGACCCAAGGACTAAAGGAGCGTCGACCGATTGGCGCTGCCAGATATCAGCATGTGTCATTTCTTTCCATCTGGCTGACAAGTATAAACCAACGGTAGTAGATTGTTTTGATAATCCTTTCGACCTCTTCTGCGCTTTCACAGCAAGGTATCACGATGCCCGATGCACCTGCGTCAAGAGCTGTCGACAGACTAACCTCGTCGTGCTTGGGTACTCGAACAATGACCATAGTCTTTCCTTCAGAGTGATGTTGAGCAGCATGGATAGAACTAAAAACGTAAGAAATAAATCTACGTGCACAGCCAACGTCTCATACTCGTGGAGGGTAAGCCGGTTAAACATGCCATGTTCGACATCAAGCCAGATGAAATCAGGCTTTGTTGAGGTAATCAACTCGTCAAGGTGTCAGCATCTAAAGCTTGAATTTCAGTCATTGTTATCATCGTTACCTTTGTCACGAAAGGGCTTTCTGATGCCGTGTCCAACACCGAATACAGTCTTTGTGGGATCTTGGTGAGCTTCCTTCAAAGCCCCCCTGAGGTTTCCGGGAAAAGTCAGGAGTGCTGAACGCCAAGGTGCCTGGACGTGCAAGTCAGGTTGCTCGAGGTATCCTTGGTTGGACATTCTGGCTAAGGGAACAGGTGGATGAGATTGATACGTGAAGTAGGCTGATTGATGAACGCAAGAGGGATCCTTGTGGTTATATATGTACCCCTTTCAGGTTTCACAATGACCTTTGACGTGCATCTCATCTCTCACAAGGAGAACTTGACAAGATATTCGTCCATCCGCGGGTCTCACGCGCGCGTCGGGTACCTAATGTGCTGGTAACTCCGCGTCTGCCAAGTCCAACGGACTGCATCCTCCGTACGCACAACTTCTTTGCTGATGAAGCCACTCAGAATATGCAGCGGAGCTGGTACGTGGTGGACCAAGCCCGAGTACAACGTTGAACCCGGACTTCAGGATGTGTGAAGAGTGCGACCCGGAGCTATCGTGACTGAACCCGGATTCCAGAGAGACATAACGCTCTCAGGTAGCCCACTCTTTATTTAATCAAAGGTAGACATGGCTGAGCCGCAACTTCCTGCGTTGTTTAGGTTCCAGCTTGCTGGTCATTGTTGACATTTCAGGCTCCAAGCCTCTTTTTCATTTGTCACTCAATGTTTTCATCGTTCGATGCCAAGAGGCAGTCTGGATACACTCGGTTCCAGCCAGGTACTGCATATAAACCCAACCACGCCGGTTCAATGCAGCATGTGGATGCTAGTGGGTGTTGCAGCATATTGAATTTTAGGGTGGTACCTCATATCCAACTGGATGGGCATATATTCTCTTCCTACTGTTTCCAACACTTCCCCTGTCTCTGCGATAAGGGGAGTGCTCTAGTTGATGCTGTATCAGGAATAGAGGCACCGGTTGGCATGAATGGTGTCACAGGTAGCCAGGCGGATAGTTGTCTCATCGACTGGGATGCATACGGGTAGAAAGGCCCAACCCAACTTCTCTGACCCTGGAAGTGCGATATCACCCGGGTTTTATCTAGACTACCCAATTAATTCCCTTTGAGCTACTTTTACGGTCCTTTTATCTGTAGTCGAGTTGAAAGGAGACCCTTTTGAGGGGACTATATATGCAGCTTCAGGTCGTTTTAACTTGATTACTAATTTTTTGTAACTTTCTCCACGACTTAGAAAAAACCTACTGATTAAATAAGTAAATTAGTTCTTCTGAAACAAGTTATTAGTTTCATGTCAATGCCCTTTGGTATCTATATATTACTTATCTCGTTGTCTCTTTTCCCTTCTCTTCTTCCCTACCCCACGCCAAGCCTATAGAGCCTTAAACTCTTTTTGTAAATAGTCTTTCCTCATCAAAACAGGCACATTTCCGCGCTCAAGCGGAAAGGCTTGCCACTTCGGCACCTCAGCCATCGGAACAGCAGCCGGGCACTTTCAGTTTTGGTTTAGGACGGGGAGGTAGTGGTTGGTGATTTACGCCTCGTGACCACCAACATTGGCTTGAACTAGGAAAGCAACCGCGCTGATAAGGGCCACACTCGTACAGAATCGGTACACCTCGGTTTAGGCTGAGCCATGGCGGGTCTCGAAACAGCAATCGACGAACTAGGCTTGCCCTGAGAGTCGTCAGCTGGTTCAGTTAGTCCTTCTCGAATGAGCATGTCATTGCGGAGTGGCTAATCAGCGGCTGTGAGTTGTCATAACGCACTAGGCGGATAGCCAGCATTTAAGTCTGTCTCGTTCCTTGCAGTAGGTGGCTCGACTGGCAACCAAGGTGCACACACATACCATCTTACTGCATTTCCGTACGTCCAAGATGACCAATACCGTTGTTGTTATCGGGTAAGTGAATTGATTTCCAGGGGCTCGACGCAATTTTACTGATACCATTGTCAGTGCAGGTGTGATTGGCCTTACATCAGCGTTGTTGTTGGCCAAGGAAAAGGGGAATGACATTACTGTGATCGCTAAACACATGCCCGGCGACTACGACGCCGAGTATGCCTCGCCCTGGGCGGGAGCCAATGTCATTCCGTGAGTAACTGGGCTTGTGATACTCGAGCCGTGCCTCTTCTAACAGCTCTATAGATTGGCCCCTCAGGAGGGGAGTCGCTGGGAACGAAGAACTTGGGTCGCCCTCAAGAAGTTGACCGAGGAGACCCCTGAGGCGGGGATTCACTTTCAGAGTGCGTCACCACCTCCACCCTGACTAGGCACCATGGCTAACACTACACCTGTAGCGACTCATGTCATCCGTCGAACCCAGGACATGGAGGCCGGCGCGTCTGGCTTCTCCTCTAACTTCTACCAGGACAACCCATGGTTCAAGGAGATTTTCAACAACTTTCGGGAAAACCACCCGTCCGAGGTGGCTCCCGGATACGACTCGGGATTCCAGTACCAAGGCATCTGCATGAACACGGCAATCTTCCTCCCCTGGATTCTCGGCCAGTGCCTCAAACACGGCGTTGTGGTGAAGCGTGCCATAATCTCCCACGTCAAAGAGGCCAAGCACCTCAGCCACACGGGGAAAACAGCTAATATCATCGTTAATGCAACTGGCCTCGGCTCTTTGAAACTTGGCGGCGTGGAGGATACGAAAGTGGCTCCCGCCCGCGGTCAGATCGTGGTTGTGCGCAACGAGACTCCCAAGAACTTCCCCCTCTTCATGTGCTCGAGCACCCTCGACGGAAGCGGCGAGGAGATTTACGCCATGCAGAGAGCAGCCGGTGGCGGCACGGTCATCGGAGGGACATACCAGATCGGCAACTGGGACACTCAACCCGACCCCAACACTGCGAACCGGATCATGCAACGGATCGTGACGCTGTGTCCGGAGATTGCTGACGGCAAGGGTGTTGCGGGGCTGAGTGTCGTTCGGCATGGTGTTGGTTTTCGTCCGTGGAGGAAGGATGGCCTGAGGCTTGAGGAGGAGAAGCTTGACGATGAGACGTGGATTATTCATAATTACGGACACTCGGGCTGGGGGTATATGGGGTCGTATGGCTGTGCCGAGGGAGTTGTTGAGTTGGTTGAAAAGGTGACCAAGACTCGAGCAAAGTTGTAAGATGCCATATAATAGTTCTGGTATTTGTTTCTACCTTGCTGCCATTGACTGCTATTTTCGATTATTGTTCCTGGTTGTCCGTTGTTACGTGGACAGTCTGCTGTCATTGGTATCTACATTATATAGTGTTGGAACGTATATATGACCCAGTTGCCTCCGTACCTCATGTAGGGTACCTTCCACTTTTGCCGATGGCGTAGTAGTTATGTTGTACGACGTATGGCCCACCATGACTTGATAGGGGCACGCTCATTCTCGTGCAGCACATAAATTAATTACAAGGCGGTAAATGATTCACGTAAGCCAAGAATTGTATTTCTGTTCATGATTCTTTCTTATACATCTTTCTATCTGCTCTACTTAAAGTAAAAACCCTGTCGGAAATGGATCCTCTGGGTCAAGATGCACATTCTTCTCCCCCGTGATCCAAGCCCTTCCCTTGATTGTTGGAAGCACCGCATCCAGATCCCCAACCTTTGCCGTGCCCCTAATGTGTCCGATAAACTGGGTGTTGATAATGCTCCTAAACTTGACCGGCTCTCCAACCTTGACAAGCCCTCTGGCGTGGAAGATAGCGAGGCGGGAAGAGCTACCCGTGCCACATGGGCTTCTGTCGAGTCTTCCCGGCGTGACAATAACGGTATGCTTGACCGTCTTCCCCTCGGGTCCGTCGACCAGCGGCTCCGTGATGATGACGTTGTTGATGCCGCAGATGGCGGCGTTCTCCGGGTGCGTGGGCATGCATTCCGCCAGCACGGCGCTCTTCAACCGCTTGCCGAGGTCGATGAGACGGCCCGCGTTGACGGTTTCCACCATGACGCCCAGCGCGTCTGCCTGGACGAGGACATACCACTGGCCTCCATATGCAATGTCCACGACGATCTTGCCAAGTCCGGGGACGTTGATTTCTTTATCGAGGGCGTAGACAAAGGCGGGGACGTTGTCAAAGGAAACAGACTTGCATTTGCCATCCTGACATTCTGCAGTTGCCACAACCAAGCCCGCAGCAGTGTCCAGCCTCACTTCCGTGACAGGCTCCTTCATCGGCACTATCCCCGTCTCGAGAAGAACCGTCGTCGTACACACACAGTTGGACCCAGACATGGGCACCCAGTCGCCGGGCGCCATGATGAGAAACCCTGCATCCGCGTCGGGGCGGCATGGTGGGACGATGAGGTTGACGCTCATCTCCAGACGTCCCCGTGGCTCTTGGAGGAGCAGCTTGCGCAGGTCGTCCTTCTCGGACATGTAGTGGACGAGCTTGTCGTGCATCGTCTTGGCGGGGACGTCGATTACGCCGCCGACGACGACGTCGCCGACTTCACCTTCTGCGTGGCAGCAGACGATGGAAATGACTCGTTTTGACCTCATGGTTGGTGATGTGAGGAGAAAGCAGAAGGGAGGGACTGTTTTGGTTGGAATGGATAATCTGATATCAACGCTGGGACTCAAGAGAAAAAGGCAACCATTCGTGTTCCTGCCCGTCAAAGAGTGTCACGCCTCTTATCATTTACGGGGATAGCGGCGTAGCACACCCCTTCGGGGAAACTTGCCTAGTTGTGAATCAGCCAATGGTCTAGACCCCGTCCGCAAAATCGGTAACCGATACCGACCCCGGGACCGTAAGAGGTCGAAAGCGTCCAAGACAGGTGTCGGTGCAAATCCCCGTGGGGTAAATCTGGGTCTTTGCGGGCAGCTAAAGCCGAGATCACCCCCCCCCCCTTATCTCCAGTGTTCTCAGTCGCAAAGCCTCATGTTATCTTTGAGTTGGCAAGGTGGAGTCGCCACCGCAACTGGAGAAATTGGCAGCTACCTCCACGTCCCTGGGTACTCTATGGCTTACTTCGGGAGCTGCTTCATCACCAAGAGCCTCAGCTTCGCTTTTGGTCGGGTCTACTAGTACATCTTCGCCATCACTATCGCCGTCACTATCGCCGTCGAAAACAAAAACACTCACGCTCTGCCATCGCCAGCCTTCGTGTGCTCGAGCCTCGACCCGCTCCACCAACTCTCCTCTCCACCTCCCGGCTCTTGCTTTATCAAATGTCGTGGACCGTGAGATCTAGACGTATATCGAATGTGAAACAAATCTCGACTGCTCCAGACGAGCGAGGTTAATGCACTCGACGCCATCATCCCCGCTGACCTACCTCGATCTCCAGTTGATGCTGCCCTCCATTCTTCAACTCTTGCTACCAATACGCATAGCGTCTGTCATTTGAAGTTTTGAACGGGTGGCTTTGTTAAAACAGGATGAGTCGGTTCTGGGATCTTGTTGCGAGATACAGAGGCGGCCCTGAGCGTAGCCCTCCATGACCATAGCCGGATATGCAGCTCTGCTTCTGTGGGAGGAGGTGCCTATGGCACATAAAACCGCTGTGAAGTGCGTTGAACAGCTCCTTTGATCCATTCGGGGACGAGGCCTGCCCTTCGAGGCAAGTCATTTGTTGGCACCGGCGATGCTCATCAAGTGGCCCCTGGGACGCCCGCCCCGATCAACCTGTAGCAGCCTTTGAAACCTCAATTCGCTCATGGTACATCTGAATTCTGAGCCTTGCTGTTGCTTTGAAACAATGCGGCTAGTCCGACATACTCTGCTTCACTAAAGGGGATTGGCCGTGGTACTCCCTGGACGATACGATGGTCAATATCGGCCCTCTTCATCGTGGAGATTTCATTCATCACGCAGTTAATTTACACTCAAACAGTCGTGTGCCTGGTATTCGCTCTGCTGTTATAAGAAGTAACTTGCTCTTGACAACAAAGCAACAAGAAAATTCACTATCATTTGTTTAGAAAGGAGCTTATTTGTTTGGCATTGGCCATCTGAATAGATTCAGAATCTGAGAATGCTAGTTACTGCCATTGGCCTACTCAGGTCCGGCTCCAGGTCAGAGTCTAGAAAGTAACTTGAAGTGCCAAGGCCTCGAGATTACTCCCATTGTAAAGGCAGTTTAAGGAATATTGGATAAAAAACACCTTGGTCAAGGCAAATCTGTCTCCGGTAGTTGAACTTGAGCATGGCATCCCCAATCCATCCAACGCTGGCATTGGCATTGGTCTTAGGCAATGCTGACAGCCAACCTGGGACCGGCAATATATAGCTCTAGACTATGTTGAAACTTGTTGGTTTGGCTGCATCTAGAGCGCTCATCACGTTTTGGCTGTGACTGTTGACGGCTCTTCTCCCATCCCGCTTACACAAACATACGAGGCAAAAGCTCAAGGGCTGTTGAGGAGGAGGTTTTTTTTATTAGTTCTGAAGAGGCGTCCTTCTTCAGAGTAGAAGCTAGACCCTGGTTTCTCCCTCTTCACTTCTACCACTGGCAACGCCTTTTTCTGGCTCGGTTCAAGAAGCACAAGACCCTCAATGATTTCCCCCCAGACATTCCATATAAACCTTCTAGCCCTATCCCATTCCATCAGCCCTCGCAATCCAGCCTCTTGTCCTATCTCGCAGGACCCATCTGGTTCAAAACCTCTGAAATAGACCCATGCCCCGGCTCGTACGAGCGCACGGGTCGAGGTGCGATCGCTGTGCCTGGCCCCATCGACCTGGCGCTCGGGATAGCCCGGAGGAGAGGCAGCTCTTGGGTAGCCTATCGATCCATTAGGCTGTATATTGACGCCGTGGAAAGTGGGAACTTAACTCTTGGTCGCGGGTGTCGATGCGCCCACAGGTCGGTGAGGAAGAGGACCCGGTGAGGCTGTGCGGGTGGCGGTTCGGGACGGGCGGTAGAGATAAGACCGGTTGCGACGTTTAGACGGCTGTCGTCAGTTAGTTTTCGTTGGTTGATGGACGGTTGGGATACGGACCAGAGAGGACAAGTTATAGAACGCTGTAGGAGCCACGGGTCGATACAGGCAGGATGGAACCTGTGACCACAAGGCAGCGGACGGAATTCTACTCCTCTTCCAAAATCCTCTGTACAGATAGAACAGCTCTGAAGACTGTCCGTCTGCCCAGGGGAGTGGCCCCCACCACTCTTTGAACCATCAGTCTTGGTGCCACGAAACTTGGTCACGGGCATCAAGTCCAGCGCCTCTGTGGTAAGACAGAGGTTCTTCTCAGGGGAGTCGTGCATATCTCGATGAGAAAAGAAGCGTCTAACGCCTCTCGTGCCAAGGATAACAGGTGCGAGCAGTATCAAGATTGATACAAGGATAGCCAGTACGATGGCGACCTTGGGTGGGTTGTTGCGCTGTTCATCAGCGGCCCTAGCAACCAGGTAGGGGACTAGAATCATGCCCGGAAAAGGGAACCAGCAAGAAGTGACATGGAGGGAGAAAGGCAGACGTTAAAGCCGGGCCTTAAAAGGAGAGGGAACATGCGGTGTGTGTGTCCAACACAGCACAAGTCAGATGACGCTCAGTATGAGAGATTTTCATCCAACTGCCTGATTGGATGACTCAATCCCGGACCTATCGCTAACCAAGACCTCCCCCCCGGAAAGTGTTGCATGTGAATCTGAGCATGAGCATGGGCATTTGCATTGTGGGTGTGTGCCTGTCAATGTCCATCCTGGCTTGGCACTATTGCGTATCTGGCTATCCGGCTGGGCTTGGCATTCATTCCCACAGTCTCTCTCTCGATCAGATCCCTGGCTGGTTTGAAAGCTCGCCTTGGATGGCTGTTGGTTACACGAGAGCGGGACATGCCAAGAAATCCCTCAAAGGCCGGATCAGGTAAACCGCAGTCATTTCCACTGAGTCATCGCTCCCACGTCCTCGCATGGATTGTTATTTTTGTGTGACTCAGGTAATTATTTTCTCTTTTTTAGTGAAATAAGTTATTTGGGAATAGAGGATCATGGGGAGCGCCACTGCCTCAAGATATTGGCATCATGGAATCGCGACATGGATATCATTCCGACGGCCATTTTCTTTCCCCAGTTCATATTCCTTAGCCTTAAACTTCCATAGGAAACGAAAAGAGTATTCCCGTGAAGAAATAAGAAATCGTTTAAAACAAGAATGTCTATTGTAGTTTTAATCTCTGCGTACCTGGCAGTTGAGGACATCACCCAGAGCCAATCGTTCTAACCAACGGAAAGAAATGTCTTATTCGAGGCTCCTTGTGAGGAATTGTTTCTTCATGCAAAGGGGACTCCGTGTAGCTCTATCTAAACCATCTCAGGCTTAAGATCAATCGAGATGCAAATCTTCTCACCAGAGGCGCCATCAACTGCATTCTTGACTGCCAGAGGCAAGCGTGGGGGGTTCAAGAGGATCGTAGAGAATTCTCCAAAACTTGGCCGTCAGGCAACATTACGGCTCGGTCGAGCGCGTAGGGGAGACCACGGTGGCGGCCTCGGATCATCATCAGGCACACGACGACTTTGCCAAAGGTTCCAAACATGCCTGACAAAGAGGTGCTGACAGTTGGGTAGCCAAGACTCAAGCCAACGTTGCCACTAAGAAATGTCAGTCAGTCTGCCAAGGGTCATGTGAGAGGGCCTTACTATGCCGAGGTCACTTCGAAGAGAACTGAAAAGACAGAAAAGGCCTGGCCACGATTAGATGAGCTCAATAGTCAAGGGCAGGCATGTTGTATACTTACCGGCTCATTAACATCGGCGATCCTCTCAGATTCAGCAATGCAGATGCAAAAGGTACCCAGAAAGATGTACCAAAGATCAAAGCCTAGCTGATTCTTCATATGTGTCACCAGGTACGACTTGCCATTCTTCTCATTCGGTGACTCGTCATCCTGCCAAATTCCGAGCGACTTCTCCTCATACGTATTGGAAGCGCGGATGCTGAGAGCGATGGGAAAGATGGCAATGTACATCATGATCAAGAGGCTCAGCTGCACAGCCGGGTTGACGTTTGCCAGATTAAAGGTCGCGGTGCCGGTATGACGGGCTGAGGCAGCCTGGAAGATGGCAGCCGGGATACGCGCGTCAAGGGATAGGGACGCGACCTCGGGGTTGTTCAGGTCAAGGAGGATGATTAACAGAATGTCGACAAAGTTGAGGGCAAAGATGATGGCGAAGAGGATCCAAGTCGGACGGCTGGGGAAGAGCAGAGTGTAGCATCTACGAGGGTGATTGAGGAGGAACGCAAGAGGCTCCTGGGTAGGCGAGTGCTTGGGCGTGACCTTAGACATGATCCATATGGACAAGCGGAGGAAGACGGGGTACAGCGTGTTACCGGCAAAGGCGAGGAAGCTCATCAAGATCATGGGAAACTTGGCGTCGCGGAACGAGATCATCGAGTCGGGCGTGAGGGAGAAGCCGAGGTTGTCCACCATTGTCTGGGCAGAATAAAAGGCCCTGAAGAATAGATCTTAGCCAAGTTGCTCTCAAGGTTCAGCTCGGGCTGGGATGACTTACCACCAGTTCTTGTCTTGTGCAATTGACTCCAGATACTCCCTGTACTTGGGGTTTGCAGTCTGGATCCAGCCCACAAGGCAGATGGCGCCGAAAAGGTGAATGCCAAAGAAGTACGCTTACAGCTAGTCAGCACGCACGGCATCTCGGCTGATTGTTTAACTCACCAGTCACAATCTTGAGCAAAAGCTTCAAGCTGCGGTACTCGATACCGCCCAACACTTCCAAGTCATGCGAGGTCAGGTTGTGGAACTGGGAATTGCGTCCGATGGTTGCCTGGCGCGAGAGGAAAGGCGTGTCGTTTAGGGCTGGCTGCTGCTGGGGGGTAGGAGTCGTAGGACGGGGACGAGGCTTGGTCTCGGATCCGAGGAGCAGGAGAGACGCGGCGACGCGTTCCATGGACCGAGCTGCACTCATCTGTAGGCCGTCATTGTCGCTCAGGCGACGGCGACGGCGCATGGATGGGCCGGCGTTGTTGGAGGCTGAGCTGGGTACTGGCTTGATGTGGTCTTCTGCAAGTAACATGTCAGCCTTTTGTCGATACTATCGGGGAAGGGTCGCACCATCATCGCTATCAACATCAAACCTGTCTTTTCCCGTCTCCGCAACGATGGGGTGTCCTTCTATGGTCAGCAGTCACGTTGCAAACTAACTTGGAGTCGACAAGTCTCACCACGCTCACGGTCTTGTGGCGACGGGATATAGAGGGTGGCGTCGTCCTTGTGCTTCTCGGTAGAAGGGTCAAAGCTGATAGTAGTAGTTCGCGCAACCGGACTCTCACCATCTGCTGCGGGAGCTTGATGGGCGTCGTCGCTGGTTGTCCCAGCATCATTACCACTTGCTACCGCAACAGGAGTCTTGCTGGCAGAGTCCGGAGTCTCTGTTGTCGATGAGCCGGGAACGTCTTCGAGATCAACTCCAGAAGCATCTCGCTGTCGACGATGCAGTTGAGGAGCTAGTCGGGTGGCGATGGATGTCAGCCCTGATACTCACACGCAAACAAAAAGCAAACCACCAATTGATGGGTCACTTACCAAGACGTTTGAGATGACCCTTGAACCAATACAGGCGCACGACGACGACAACAATGTTGATGAACCCGAGGTTGGTAAGGATAGGAATAAAGTAAATGTAGAGCTGCTGATACGTCTTGAGCTCCTTCACATCAATCCTGCAAAGATGAACCTGTAAGCGAATGCCCCCGGGGCGAAGGGGAGGACGCACGTATTCAGGCCAGACTCTGTCGACGCGCTGGCGCCGAAAAAGTAGGCATCGACGGCCTTCATGTTACCATGGGGGAGGAGGATGGGGATGGCGAGCAAGCCCATAAAGATGATGTACGCATCTAGGCAAATTCATCATCAGCCATGGACGCACGATACCTCGTGGGAGAAGTGGGTAGCATCACAATGCAGAGTTAGAAAGTTGACGGATGGCAACCACATGCTGGGCAAGTTCCGGTGTAGAGACTTGAATGATGGAAGGAGGAGAAAGACAGCAAAAGTACAGCGAGAAGAAGAGAAAAGGGGGGAGAGTATAGCTTTCACGGGTTCACGGAGAGTCTTCATTTTGGGTGAGCAATTTATTTCCCTCCCCCCCAAAGCTCACAGCCCCGAGGGTGTCGATCCTGATGTGGTTAGGGAAGCGAGGGCTTGTCAGATGCAGGCTTAAAAATGCCAAGCAAAGCTTGATTTAATCCTTGCTCGGTTCACGGACGGGGGGGAAACAAGGCTAATCACTTCTTGGCTAGGGGTGACAGGTCAAGGGGGGGGCACAGCCTCTGCCTGGAGGCCTCAGCCTGCCAACCATGACGGCGGGGGGATGCTCGGGAGGTAGATCAGGTGTGGATTAAGGTCGTCATGGCATCACGTTTTCGTATCGTGCATCCCGGTTCGAAGCCGGTGACCGGTCCGGGAATGTTACCATCAACAGGAGGGTTTAACCTAGGCACCCCTCATGGGATCTAACGAGATGAATAGCACCACCTCGGTAAATAACCTACGTTACACGGCATGGTCCACATCTTGGGTTCGCCTTAAGTGACTGGCTCTGTCTTATGATGGCCAGAAGAGGCGGGATGATTAGTCTCTTTGTGGAATCAGCGGCATGAAGGAGCTAAGGCAGGAGGAACAAGGTACTTGAAAGAGGTTAGGTAGATGGCTTGCTCTGCATCCCGTTTGGCGTCAGCGGCACATAGAGCCTATTAAAATATGAGGATAAGAAGCACGTACAGAGTGGTACTCGGTAACTAAAACTAGGGGTCCTAGATATCGCACTGTAACAAAGGGGATCCTTTCTTCTAGGGTTTCCAGTACTTCTTTTTACCTTCCATTTTCCCAGGACCGAGGAAACGATCTAACTGATTTCTTCTACCAATGTTTAAACTGCCAGAGCGCTGGTGGTATCAACACGGCTGCTTTAAAATCTCAAATGTATCATTTGCCATCATTCACTCACCACATCGCATGCCACGCAAGCTAAAGTGACGAACTACTCTCCACACCTGCTCCCTCGTACACTACAACAAATCAACATATAGTTTCGATATCAGATGATCTATGCGCCCACAGTACCTTGGGTTGACCTGCTCAGTATCGGAAATTAATGACAGATTTAAAGACATGAGAAGGCCTTTAATAGTAATCCAGCACCTTATTAGGCTATGAGAAATCAACAAACTATGAGACAAGCCTTTTGACATGGATGTTAATCACTTTGGTATTCCCAGTAGTTACTCTAAAAGAGTCATAAGCCCCGGTAACAAAGAACATGGTTTTACTATATGATGGCATTATAACCCTATGCGGTAAATACCGTGATTGTGTATGTTTTGAGTTTGAGCAACCTTTGTGACTGCGTCGTAAAGCACCTTTTCAACTGATCTCTATTCGAGACTGAATCAACAGGAATGGGTCCATGACTATCCTTGCTACTCAGACGTGGACGGGCCGTCCCTGCACAACCAAGGCCTCAACTCTGCTCCGCCCTCTACAGAAAACACACCTCAACCACGCATCCCATCAACCTGGACACCCAGCAGCTTCGTCCTTATCTCCGCTGCTCAATCCCGGGTCGAACTAGGCCTTGAGGCTATTCTAGAAAAGAAACTTGACCTTCGCCGCTTTAGCAACACCTCCAAGTACTTTCTCTCCTCCGGCTCAAACACCTCCTTGACGATCGACTCGATATCCTTGCACACCGGGTACGTGATGCCCTTTGCTTTGCCTACAGTGGGCTTTGCGCTCGTGTACCCAACTATACACTCGGCTTTGGGTTCGGCTCCGTGCTCAAGGAACTTCTGGACGATGGAGATGTGCGTTCTTCTGAGCTCCTGGTTGTCCCTCAGCTCCGCGTGCGCTTTGTAGATCCTCGTCATGTACTGGTTCCATAGCGGTGATCTCCCGTCTTCGGTGAGCTCGTCCGTCTTCGTCCCGTGCTCGAAGAGCAGGTTCACCATCCTGATGGAGGGATGAGGAAGGCCATCGGTTTGCCTCCGAGGCCTCTGCCAGCGTGGGAGCAAGACACTGCCGAGCAGCGGTGCCCCTGGTTCTCTTAATGCGTGTGGCAGCTTGCTTTCCACGTAAAGATGCAGGTCTTTCTGCGCCATGATGCCGATGAACGAGTCATAGCCAACGCGAAAGTCGTTGCTTCCTGTCTGCTTGGCGATTGTCTCGCGAAGCTTGTCCAGTAGCTCCAGCTGCGGAGTCCTCAGCTCTTTCTCAAGCTCCGAGACGTAGTAAGTGATTTCGTCAAGTATTTGGAACATCTCCCCCGCGACAGGAGACCAGGTCTCGCGTCCAGATGTCCGCGCGCCTCGGATTTGCGCCAAGAGGGCTTTACTGATGAAGGTCAGGGCATTGAATGGCGTCTTGATGCGATCTCTCAGCATCTGCTTGGTATCCTCTAGTGCGAGAAAGTCCTTGACCGTACGGTGCAGGAACTCTACCCGGTGCTTGGTCATGTTCTGAGCTGTCGTCATGGTGTTTGGGCTGCCCTTGATTTTGATGAGATCCGGGCATCGCACCTTGAGACGGCTCTCTGCATTTTCAGATATGCGAATACACTTCTCCTCGGACCATGGCTTTGGATCACCTGAAAATGACAGGTCGTCATCGCCAATGAAGGAGTAGACGGCCACGTACAATGGAACCCGAGCCTGGGATGCCACCTGGAGTATCTGAGCAGCCTGTTGGTGGTACCTCTCATCCACAGAGCCAAGCATTCGCTCAAACATGGCATTAAGCGTCTTGGGAGTTTCTTCCAACCTTTGGCGAAGTTCACCAACTCGATCTCCGCTTTCCAGTCCTAGCAATAAGCTCTCCACAACTAGAGACACCCACAAGAAGACACCGCGAGAGTCCTCCACCATCGAGTCAGACAGCCGTCGAAGGTCTCTCTTAGGAATCGGCGACTTCTTAAAGAACTTGCTACTCAACAGTCTTTCTCGAATATAGCGACCGATATCCTCCCGGTTCTCATCGTGAACGTATAGCTTTCGGTGAGTGGCTTGACCAAATGCGTCCTCAAAAGCCGGCCACGGTCTGCTCGAGACACAGAGTTTGATGTCTCGAAGATTAGCAAGAACATTGACGACTTCGATGATGTCTTTGACGTGTGCAGCAACTCCGCCCTCCTTGCTACCTCGCGGACCAGCATGGTCCTGATACTCATCTAGACCATCGATGAGAAAGAAGAACTTGATAGATGTAGACTCAAGAGTCAAACGCTTGAGAATTTGCATGAGCTCAGACCGGGTCCAGGGAATGGCCAGATCCGAGCACCATCTCGACTGGCAGACTTTGGGGATCAGAGAAGGGCACTGGCGAAGGATCTCAAACAGAAGAGCTCGGAGCAAGCCCTCCTGAGACCTTTGAAGAGGGGTGCCTGAGACCCAAAAGTAGAAGCTGGCCTTGACGAGGGTCTTTCGGTCGGCCCACTGAACCAGCTTCTGGTGCGCCTTTGTGTTGTCGCTGAGATATTTCATGAGCGTCGATTTGCCTGACCCCGGGTGGCCAGTCACCCAATATACTCCATCGTCCTTGGACAGCCACTCTAGGAAGCTGAACTTTTTCTTCTCAACCCACCCAAACGTACACGGCTGAGCTTGTACGATGTCATCTCTTCGACCCTCCATCTCGTCGAACCGGAGGCTTTGGAGGATGACCTGCTCCTTCTTCAAGGAGTGGACTCTGCTTGTCCATTCGAGGAGCTTGGCACTCGCGTCTACCGCGGCTTGTCGAGACTCGGAGTCTTTTGAAAAGGTGGTCAGGATTTCCGACTTCATCTGCTCAAGATCGTCGGAGCGTGTCATGTCGAGGCGGCGAGTCTGCTCTGTAAGCTTCGCTAGAGCCATCCCCACGCCGTTTTGTTGTTGACTGGGGTCTTGATTTAGCCATGTCACGCACAGATGAAAGTCAAGCATACCTCATATGGATATTCAGTAGTCGAAAAAGATCCTTCTTGACGTCTTCCCAGTCGGCCACCTTCCTGTCCACCTCGGACATGTTGTGGCGTCCTTTTAAAACACTCCAACCCACGCGGAAAAGACCCGAGTGGTCTTTGACAGACCTACTCTCGATGTCTTCTCGTAGCTCACTGGCCATTCGCTGACACTTGCCAGCGATTTCACATATCTGCTGTTCAGTTGGTGTCAGGTCATCTCCCAAGGAGCCCATGCCAGTTGAAATGGATCCGAGCATTCCGTCCATCCGAGACGTCGAGTCGAGTATTTTGTCATTCTTCTTGGTGAGGCCCTTGAGGCTTGATTGGATTTCCTTGATCTCGAGGTAGCAATCCTTGGCGAAAATGGTGAACTGGAGAATATTTCCCGCCAATGCGACTGCGGTAATAGGCTCCATGATCTAGACAAATGCTCGATTACGAGAGTTCCGGGTGATAGGGGGGTTCTTTGTGGCAATAGATATTCGATTCCATGCCACAGCCTCCGAATCTAGAGGTGGGAGAAGGGTTGAAATACCACCACGGAGGCGGTCCTTTCCCGAGCCTGGTGGCTGAGTGGTGGCCTGCTGCCTGACCGCCCGGCGGCAAATGGTGACGCATGGTGTAACATATGGGCGACGAGGATTGGCCGCCATCTGCAAAGTGCACTGCAAACGTCCTGTCGTTTCCTTACTCATCGAATAATGGGTTGTTGAAAGTGCAAAAGAAAAATGGCGCAGTTGGCTGGCCTGTCCGCTTGACTCAGGTGAGGGGGATTCTGACGTCAGCTAGCATCAAGCAGCAGGCTCTGAGTAGTACTGGTTTTCTCTTCTCCCGTCAAAGGATAATATTTGTGCCGGCCTGGGTGGCTTTACTTGAAGGGAGAGTTGCCAACGGCCTCTTTAGCTTGCCCGTTCAAAGGTCTGAGCTTGACAAGAAATGTCCTAAACTTAAAGGCTGTACGTTTCGCGGTTATACTTGAAGAGACAAAGAGAGTATTATACCCGGGAGGAAAGGATAAGACCTTTCAGGATAAAAGCACCAGTACGGAGTAAATATAATGTTGTTGTCAGAAGGAGCAACCTACGCCGCAACATCGGGGAGCCCACGCCGGCGGCCCGAGACTGGGGCCATATCATGGACCAATCAGAGGGCTAGGAATAAACCAGCCCCTTTGAGAAGGAGCAACCTACGCTACGGCGCCATTTGCGAAGCGCTCCCGCTCAAACATCATGTCGACGACGTCGCTGGCCGCAGCCGTCGCCGGGGCGCTGGAAAATGCGGAGGCCGTGAGCGGGCGGGCGATTCTCTTGGGCGATGAGAACTGGACGATGGCCAAGTACTGGGGGGTGTGGTTCAAGGCGACGGGTAGTGATGCCAAGGTCGAGCCTTCGGATGAGGATCATCCTCTGCTACCGCGCTCTGTCATGTTTGCTGGGAAGGGGACGGTCGTGTGTGAGCCTGATGAGGCGGATGTCACCTTGCTAAGGGGATATCGCAGAGGGGATGTTGAGAGCAGGATCAGAGATATTGTACGCGAATATTCTTCATATAGCAGCACGGAGAAGAAATCACCAGCGAAAGAAGCCTTACGGAGTGATCCTGGCACAAGCATGCAGTGTTGGTCAGATTAAAGTGTCAGCCCAAACCCAGCCACCGACCTTAATCTCCTCTGAACCTCTCAGCGCACTCCGCATCCCGGGAAGGATTCCACTAGTCAGTCAGTTTGGGCACTGATCACTCGAGAAGGATTCCACTCCGCAGTCGGCAATCTGCACGACGCCCCGTAGACAAGGCGCTTCAACCTCTCGGTCCCTGGATAAGCACCCCTGCAGAGTGGAAATAAGCACATCGAGTGCGGTTCACCCAAGCCTAAACTGGTGCTGGTTTTGCGAGCTGAAGCTGCGCCCAGGCAGTGCCCGTCTTTTCGACAGACCATGTTTTTTTATTGTCTCCTTCACTCTTCCAACGTCTTTATCTTTGTCCACACGCCCTCAGCTGTGCTCTGACGACATCCTTCTCTCCCCGTCTAATCCAACAAACCGCAAGGTCCACAGTCGATCCCTCGAGGGAAGGCATTGTCCCTCCTTTCAACCCTCGAAACAGGATGACGGCTCAACCAGACATTGCCGGGTTGGAGGTCGATCCCGACGCGGGGGCACCCGAGGTTGTCCCTCAGTACGATCCTTACCACCAAAACTCTAAGGGATACGGTGCAGAGGCGCAGGGGCAGCCATATCCCTATCCAGGACAGCAGGATCAGAAGCCCAGAGGTCCCTTTGGCACGACCTTTTTGACGTTTGGCATATTGGTCGCCGCGGTCACGGCCCTCATTGTCGGTGGTGCTCTGGGAGGTGGCTTGGGTGCAGCACTAGCCAACTGTCAAAAGTGAGTGATCAACGTCGTGTGTGTACAATCTGAATACTTATACCTGCAGCTCCGAATGTTCAATCGTGTCTCCTACCGAAACGTCTGCTTGTCCGACCCCAGAAGCCACCGATGCAGCCGAGACGAACAACAATAGCACCTACCTACCCATGCTCTACAGCGACGTCAAGAACCTCACAATCGACTGCGAAGAAACCAGATTCAAGGAATCCTTCACCGTCCCCGGAGGCATCAGGTTCAACTGGTACTGCGGCGTGGACGCCAGGAAGACCAAGGAAAACAGCATCAGAGACATTGGCGTGGTCATCGCCTACACCATCCAGGACTGCGCCTCGGCGTGCGCCCAGATGAGAAACGCGCCCACGGGCGCCGGCGAGGATCCCTCAGGATACCCTTGCAAGGCTGTCGTTTTTGATAGAGGGATGGCGAACGCGGTGGACAAGTATGGAGGAAACTGCTGGCTCAAGTCGGGCAAGAAGGCCAGTTCGGACGATACTAGATGGGTCTATAATCAACGTCACCTATCGTACGCCGAGTTAAAAACCTAGAGGAAGGGGGGTGGTCGGTGAGCGAAATAGATATTGTTTAATAAGACCTATACCCTTTGAGACTTTCCATCTCTGTTGCCTACCTACTTGACTACCTGTGATTCACCGATCCCTGGGTATTTCATAACTTGGCCGAGGTCATCAAACCAGCTAGGCAACTGGCTTAGTTCAGTTGGCTATTCAGCCTGACGAGTTGAAACCCTTCAATCACGTTTTCAACAGATCTGACTGAATATTCAACCTCGGTCGGTGTTGTTAACGTTTTAGGAAGAAGCTCCGAGAGAATGAGGAGCAAAAGACGGTAACTAGACCATGTCTCACATGCAAGCCAACAGCCCTGTCACGCGATACTTGAAATATACTTCTTGGCGGGCAGCCTGATGCAGGTATCCGTAATCTCGCAACATCACCACCAATCGCAGCAACCCACGTTGGGTTCAAGCTGGCAGCATGTAGCTTGTTGAGGAAGACATCCCGAAAGAACTTCCCCAATTCTACTCAATTACGCCTGATGGCAAGGATTTCCTTTCTGGCTACGGCTGAATGCAGTCTTACGACGCGAGGTACTGTCCGAAGCCTCCGGCAGATGACCTGACATGACAGGGATAATACAGAAGCCGCTGCCGGTTTCATCTGTTATGAGATGGATGCAACGGACATTCTACCGGCTTTTGGAATTCTGCATTTCTTTTTCATTCGTTGCTGCAAGGTACGTAGGGGAAGCTTGCTTAGCGCAAGATGTTTCAACTCCTCGGGGCCTGACGACGAGGTACCTGGGCTGTCCATGTATGAATCCGAGACAGGTTGGTTGACCGAGCTTGGGACTGATGGGCCACAAATGAGGCTTACTGTTTTATCGCAATTCTCTTATTGATTAGGGCCCGTTTGAATCCGATCCGACCGGACTTGAGTGCAGGTACGTACTCCAAGATTGGGTACTCCAATCTTGGGGCTCCTAACCTGTACACTGGCATGGAGGATTATACCAGCTGCATATCCTGATTGTGGGAACATAACGATCAAAAAATTGAACTCGATTTTCATGAACCCATTCATCCTTCCTAGGATTCAACCCTAATCAATATTGGGAAGTCATAATAGTCACTTGCACTGAAAACCACGATCAATCTGCTGTATAGACAGTAGATGACCAGATCAACAGATGAGTGGCACACAAAACAGACACAAATAATACGCAAATTCAAAGTCTTCCTCACCGCCCAGGCAAGCCCGAGCAAGCAACGAAAACAGAGCTCAAAATGTGATTCGCGTCACCTGGAGGCAGTGTAATACCAGGGACACTATGGGCAGAATCATGTGCAAGCACAGAGGAAACCAGCCCTACTGCCAAAAATAGGAATAATCACGATTGGTCTCCTTGGAGACCTTTCAGAGATTAAACTGAAAAGAACAGATACTACACTTGATCTAAGCCAAAAGGCAAAGAGAGCTAAGGAGAAAAGGAAAAGAAAAAAGCGTAGCTTGGGCGAGGGAGGGCGCGGTTTTATAGAGGATTGTGTGGGCGGTGAAGGAGGGTGATTGGCAGAATTTTCAACTGGCGGCCTGAGGCTCAGATTTAAGCGAGATTGGAAGTTGGAGATCTCAAGCATGGATGCTGAGTCAAACTGACACGAATTTCACGAGGTAACCACAAAGAGGGACCAAGTTCAGGTACAGGGCTTTATTCTGCACGGCCGTGAAGAGAAAAGAAAAGTGTATTTTTACCGTTATCATGTTTGTTCTACAAGTGCGTGCTACAAGTCTGAAAGAAGGAGAGCGCTCGCAAGCCTCGTCTGTGAGTTCAAATAATCAAAGTCAGTGTCATCTAGGATCAATTATTGGAAAGGTTATCTAAATCGCGACAAGAAAACGATGAAAAACATGGTAATGAGAAATCAGTCGGCTGTCTAAGCTTCCATCTTCCCACTCAACGCCCGACCCAGCCTCCTCTGCTCATCTCCTCCTTCGTCCACTCCTCCAGCTTCTCAGCTAGCTTCTCATCCTTGGCCAAACAACTCTGCCAACCCGCCTCGGCAATCCTCTGAAAGTAAGTTCCGCTCTGGCTCTCCTTCATCTCTGGGCTGGCTACACAGAACACACTAGTCCAAGATCCCTTGTCCGCGTCCATGCTTCCTCCCATAGCGCCGTAGATTGCAACCAACTTTTTTAGCAGCGGTGAAATGTCTGCGTGATCCCCGATTTGGCTATCAACGACGCCAGGATGCACAACCGCAGTCCAGATCTCTCCCTCGCCAGCTTTGGAGCCGGGTGAGTCGGGACCGTACCGCTTGTGCAATGTCTTGGCGTGAAGAATGTTTCCAAGCTTGGATTGACCATAGCGGGTTAGTCCACCGTCGTTGGGAAGTGAAGTATCAACAAAATTGATGCCTCCCTTTGGCGCCGAGTAATGACCTGATGAAGATAGGTTTACGATCCGGACAGCACCAGGGGGTAGGTTCTTTGACGTGCTGAGCATAATGGGAACCAGATAAGAAGTGAAAACCCAGTGAGCGAGGTAGTTTGTCTGCCACTGAGCTTCATATCCGTCGTCGGTTACCTCGAACGGCGTTGCCATGATGCCGGCATTGTTGACGAGGCCATGTAGCACTGTTTCTCTTGACAGAAAGAACTTGGCCGCAGAGACAACGGCGGAGAGTGATAGATGATCCATTTCCAAGATGGAAATGTGTGCCTGGGGGTAGACCTCTTTGATCCCAGAGATTGCTTTTTCTCCTTTTGCCTGGGAGCGTGCGCAAAGATAGACGTGAGCGCCATGCTGTGCCAGACGGGCGATAGTATTGTAGCCACTAAAGGATCATTAGCTTGGGGACAGTGGACGGAGGAAAAGTTACTGACATTCCCGAAGTACCGCCAGTAACAATGTACACCTTGCCGGTAAGGTCTGGGAGTGAGTCGGGATGGAAAGTCATGTTGATGATGAAAAAGGTGCTGGAGTTGAATAGGGTAATTGAGGATAAGGGTAGAGGGTTATGGTGGAAAGATGGATTGGGACTCTTGTAGAGATAGATGCAGACAATCTTCGAGGGAGTCCATGACCTTAAATACCCATAAGCCAGGCCTACCTCGCTTCCAAAAAATATCATCAAAATGACGCCTCTACAATCAAAGCCACCACCGAGCATCAGCATCTCATGGTGTTTCGAAAAGAGGTAAAGCGCAACGGCAAGGCAGGTGCATAAAGCTAAGACTAAAACAGTCAAGATCCCGCTGTTCTTGACATCTCGTCCAATAAGAGCTGGCATATTAGGATCGTTCGGTTGCCGGAATGAGCATCCTTATCGGGCTGCTAGCGTTAGCCGAAACTATAGAAATATTAAGGTTATTCGTACTTCGTGATTATCTCTAACC
>JABFEX010000217.1:0-24946 GCA_013623515.1 Fusarium illudens
TCTTTAAACATAGTGTTATTTTAGTATATAGCTCGCATAGAGGAATACTATGTGGCTGGAATAATTGGCTAAAAACCCACAAAAGGGGGGAGCGGCGTGTGACCAGTAATGCGTGACTGATGTACTGAAACAACGATTCTTCTCAAGCAGTCAACACAATGTCCAATATATTCAGGCAGCACGAGGTAGGTTTATCCTTCACAATCATTATCCCTTGCTTCCTAATCTCCAGGAAACATTTCTATCGCCGACACAAACAGCAATCATAGCCAGCGACGAGCAAACCCCAGGGGGTCCCTCCGGGGAATACCAGATGCCCAACCTGCAATACGCGCAGACGCTCGCCCTGTCAGGTCAACGTGAGTTCTCGCTCTGTGCCTCTACACCTCGGCCCTGAATCGAGAGTGGCCTATTAGACTGACATCTCCCTACTTTAACCGTAGAACGCAACTTTTCCATTTCCGGCATGGGGCCTCTGATTTCGAACCGAGACATGGAAGAGCTCATGTCTCGGGACGATGAGTCTGGACAGGCGCTCGAGTCCAAGGGTGCGCGCAACCACCCCCCGCCAGATGAAAATAGAGCCATCAAACCTCTTGTCATGGCTGCAGGAGGTCTCGCAGGAACTGGGTCGATATATAAAAAGCTCGACCAGGCGAATCAGTTTCGTCTTCTTGAGATTCTCCCCGGTGCCGAGGACGACGTGATTCAATGCCGCCTGCACGTCTGCTGCTTGCACGACAACCACGATTCCTACGAGGCTCTCTCCTATTGCTGGAGTGCACCGTGGTGCCTCGCTAGCTGGGGTCAAGACGGCCCTATATATCCCACCGTCGAATGCAACGGGGTCAAGATGGCAGTGGGCTTTAACCTGCACCTCGCGCTGCATCGAATACGTTGCAAGGACTCTACACGCGTGGTGTGGGCTGATGCCATTTGTATTGATCAGAGTAACTCCGTCGAGCGAGGCCAACAGGTTTCTGCGATGGGCGACATCTTCAGAAACGCGTTCAGAGTCATCGTCTGGCTAGGTTCAGATAGTCATGACTATGAAGACGAATTCCTTGATCCTATTGAGAAACAGTCGTCCAAGGCCCTCGCCGGTGTCTGCTCGATTGTTTCTACATGGACTGCGTCAGCTCACCACACGGTCAACGTTGAAATACCTCACTATCGGATCCAAGGATTGGCCCAAGAGTTTTACGGTGAGGGATCGCTGTCACAAGAGAGTCCAGAATGGTCCAACACCTTGTATCTCTACGAAACACGATGGTTTCAACGCCTCTGGGTAGTCCAGGAGATCGCCTTGGCCCAGCGAGCCACGGTAATCTGGGGCAAGCACGAAATACCATGGCAATGGATCGGTCTCGCCGCCGCAATCATCCGGACCAACTGGAACCTCGTCATGCCCGGGTACTACAAAAACCGCCAGGTGCCCGTCGGCGTGATGAATGCTTACTTTATGTACCGGATATCCCGCTCCCGGGGCTACTTTGAGCCCCTCCAGTTTTCCTTCTGCGAGCTTCTCACGCTGACTAGACAGTTTGAGTGCCAGGAAAAACGTGACAATATTTTCGGACTTCTTGGTTTAACGACTACAGATGGAGTCAATTCGCTTATTATGCCAGACTAAACGAATTCTCTCGGGGAGGTTTACCGCGATGTAGCGTCTGCTATGATCCGCTCCAAGGACCCCTTGGCTATCTTATCACACGTTCACCACACAGATATCTTTCACAACCCCGGCCATGAAACCTATGGGGAAAGCCATGGACTGGCATCCCAGACAGCACCCAATACAGCCATTCGTATCAAATATTCCTGGGTCCCGAGATGGGATATTAAGGGACCGCAGACACTGACGCCCCTGGACACGCATCCTGATATCGCCGCTGGCTTGTCTCGACCAGCTCAGATCCGAGACGGTGTCCAAGATGACCGACTCACGGTCCGAGGGATCATCCTCGATGATGTTAAACACAAGGTCTGGATGGGCTGTCGATCCTTCCGGCCACAACAGGACCTCCCCTGGCTGGTCATGCTGCAAAAGACACCTCAAGAAACTCCAAGCCTTGAGAAAATCCTGGCCCGGACCGGCCACACACGACCCAGCTTGGAGAGACTGGCTCTGACGCTCACGGCGGGCAAGACCTGGTACGGTACACCCATCACCGATCGAGCCGGCATCCTCGCAGACTTTGCAAACTGTCTTGTCAGCCGCTGCCTCTGGTGGGCGCTTGAGAAGGATGCTTTTGGGTCCAAAGATGAAAAGGGAACCGCAAGCGAGGACAACTCTAGAGATCAGGAAACTGCAAGTGATTTGATCACAATGCCAGAGTTGGAGGAAATGAGCGAAACCGGAAATGGCACTCTCTTCTTGGATGCGGTGACTACGGCTTGTGTAGGGAGATGTCTCTTCTCAACTGATTCGGCGATGTCAGGTGTTGGACCGCATAACACGCGGCCTGGGGACATGGTTTGTGTCATCTATGGGACTGCTGTGCCCT
The DNA here is from genome assembly GCA_013623515.1 of Fusarium illudens. Classification (NCBI taxonomy): domain Eukaryota; kingdom Fungi; phylum Ascomycota; class Sordariomycetes; order Hypocreales; family Nectriaceae; genus Fusarium; species Fusarium illudens. The sequence goes on from JABFEX010000217.1 coordinate 2,508, forward strand.
TTGTTATTCGCCGCTGTGAGGATAAGGGGGGCTATTTACTTGTGGGCGAGTGCTATATTCATGATGTCATGCATGGGGAAGCTGTTGGTGATGGGAGGTATGAGGAGACCTGGGTTGAGTTGGTATAGGCTCGCCTTGGCTCTCTGGTAGTTGTGTCGACCTATTATAGCCTGAATCTTCTTATAGCAACAAAGTCTAAAATCGGGTCTATCATTTAAAGCTTAATGCTTCATCGGGTCTATCACGTAGGTGGGTTGGTGGTTCAAGATCTTAGCAACCTACCAAACACGCCTCAAATGTTTTCACAAGCTCTTTAGACGACGAATTATAAGAGATCGCATATGAACTTTTCTTTATATCCCAATTAAAGCATCCTAGTATCCCTACTCTATTCCTTTAGTCCTTGAACCTCTATTCTCGCTCTAGCCTCTAGGGTACGGGTCAGTCACGCCCGCTCTCGTACTTTCGCATGGCGGCTTGTCCGGTCACTCACATGCATTTCCCACAGCATCACCAGGTAGCCAACGTTGAGGCAAGGATCGCCAATAAATGGTGTTGCGATGCTAGGAAATTCATGTCGGCGCTTAACAACCGAAGTTGTTGGAGCCGCGACGCGAGAGTACTTGACAGCAACCCCTGCAGTCTTTCGCAACAAGACAGACATTTCCCGAGCCAACTGCCGAGCTTCCACCGCTCCCAGAGACCGTGGGACAGAGACTACCTACCCGAGAGGATGGCGCAAAGAGGCTATAAAATGGGAGGCAACGAACAGGAGAGAGAGACAGTGAGAAAGACAGTAGTAACGACATTGACCAGTGAGTTCGAAACCTTCTACACTCGCTTGTATACCCCAACCTTGATAGCATAAAGTGTCAAGAGTGGTTCATAAAAAAGAAATTGGCCTGCAGACCTGTCACATTGACGTGTGGGGGAACAACCGGGAATAATCACACCACCTGGAATCATGTTTGAGCCACTGTCCATGCTCCCAACGATGCCATTTTATTCAAGTTATACAGTCTGGCATAAAAAGACGAGACTAGGACAAATGGCTGACCGACCAAGACGAGGGCATCGACAAAAGGACCGCAATCTCTGAGCAGTGCAAACAGAGTTTTGAGCCCACGGACCCTCCTTGGCGTGCCTCGCTATAACGTAATACGGGGAACAGGACAGGGCTCCAGCTGCCAGATCCTCAGGATACGGGGGGGGGGGAGATACCAAGATCTGGGGATGCAACATCTGGTCTCTTGTGATGGGATCCTCATTTGAGTCTGCATACTGCAATAACAGGTCGAAGGCGAGTCAGGGTAACGCTGTCTTGCGCCTTGGGAGTCAGGTGGAGAAGGAAGAAGACGCCGTTGAGAAGCCGTTGAAGACACGGCGGAACTAGCACAGCGAACCCCTGCACAAGAGGCGGCGATCAAGTGCTCACCCGCACAGACGCTCATGCATCTCGTCCTGGGGCCGAGAAGGTTAAGGGGGTCAGAGTTTTACACACCCGAGCCTGTCGGCTGGGAAAGGTGAGAGAGAGAGGGAGCATGGAAGCATCAATAGAAGCCCTCCACGTCTCAGGCCCGTTCGAACCATTCTGCAGTTTGAAGCCCCCTTCCCCGGATATGTGGCTGCTTCCAGTTCAAACGGCCTCGCGCTTGGGAAGGATCTGCTAATTTGCTCCTCCTGCGGGGATCTCTCCCCAGCCCCCGGTAGGTCCGGAGCAGCACCCTTGGTGACACTGGGGGTAGATGATTGGCTATCCCGGCCTTTGGACCGAGTCATGATGCCATCCTGAGGGCCCCACGAAACCCTCGCCCTCGCTTCCCCAGCTCGCCAAGCAAGCGGCACCCCATACCCATCTCACTTCCTGTTCTTACCCGAGGAAACCAGTGCTGGTCTTCCCCGCCGCGGCATATAATGTTGGACCCGAACCGAGCAAGGAGCAGCATCTGCCCGTCGTCGTCAACCATCCATCCATCGTGCCCTTCACTCGCACAATGACCTACCCCCGAACTGACGAGGCATGGCATTGTCCTCCGACGTCGCCCTCGACATCACGTCGGCCAGCGTGTGCGTCGCTCTCATCCTCGCGCGCCTCGCATACCGCGTGCTGTTCCGCTGCAAGCTGCATCCGACCTGCCACCGCACCTGGCGCATCGACGACTTTTACATGACCATCGCCATCCTCCCTCTCATCGGCCGATCCACCTGCATCTCGCTGTCCTTCATCCTCAACCCCGACCACACATACGAGCCCGCCACCGAGGCCGAGGCGTTGGCCCAAGGCGTCAGCGTCGACAGGCTCAACCACGACCGGGTGCTGTCGCATAAGCTCCTGATTCCCGGACGCATATGCTACGCGCTGTTGTGCGTACCCAGGAAAAGGAAGAAGGCTGCAGGAACGGCTGTGCTGACTTGCAGTAGTTTGTGGTGCCTCAAGCTTGGCCTGCTTGCATTTTACACGCGCTTTGTTGGAGTCTTTCGCTGGGGAAAGGCTGTCGCGAATACCCTCTGGGCGTTTATCGCCTTGACATTTATTGCTGTCTTGATCACTACATTGACGGAATGTCATCCTTTATCATTGTATGTCAACTCTTGACTCTCATCGTCAAGACGATAACTGACGAGCATATGTAGAATGTGGACTCTTCACTATGAAGCAACCGGTATGAACTGACGATCGAATTACGATATGGACGACGGACTCTAACTGACATCCATCGCAGAAGAGAAATGCCAACGCGCTCTAGTAAACCTGATACTCATGGCCGTCTGCAATATCATATCCGACATCGCATTAATCATCCTCCCCTTTCCAATCCTCCAACATCTCCGACTCGATCTCAAAGCCAAACTCCAACTCGGCTTCCTCTTTAGCGTAGGCGCCGTCGTCGTCGCCATCACCATCCTCCGCCTCCCTCTAATCCTCAACGAATCAGTATCCCAACAATCACGCTCCAAGGTAAATCACCGTCCTCCTCCGCTATCGGCAACTTGCTCTGACCGACAAACAACAGTGGGCTTCCATCGAGATCCTGTGCGCCTGCGTCGTGGCAAACACGCCATTCTTCTACGCCCTCCTTAAAGACCTCCAACGACGACACGACGACCGAACTGCGGGAACAGCGAGCATCGCGCCAAGGGGGGATTTCTATCTGCAGAGTCTACCGTCGTCTTCGGGACCTCGGAACCCATCACAGTCTTCAAAGCCGTCCATGAGAACGTGGGAGCAGGTCTAGGGAAAAACCTACTACTATAACTATATGAAATAATTACACACGTTAATGACACGACATGTGCAGCTGTCGCTTGATTGTTCCCACTCTTGATAGGGCGCCATCTTGCGCTCTTTAATGTCAGGCCACATTCTGTAGCGCCACAGGGCGCCCCGAGCTCGTACGACAGCGGAGGAGTTGGGTGATCGGCATGCGGGATCTGGGATGGAAGTAAGTGATGTGGTGGAGATCATGTCCGTCCGGCCGAGAGGCGGGGGATCGAGGTAGAGACATGGGGCAGCTTGAAGCCCGTGATGAAGCTGGGGCTTGGATATCAACTCGTCCACTCATACACGATGAACGATCATATTCCCTCTCCGCGAGCTATACCTGCCCCATCTTATTGGCCGAGTTGCTCGCCCACACAGCTCCTACAGAACCAACCCCGGATTAACAGTCAACACCCCCAAAGCCGCCGTCCCAACTCCCGCGATGACGCCAAAGAGTCCCATGGCCTTGTCCCTCTTGCTTCCTCTCCCTCTTGCTCTCCATCTGAGCCTCGGCTGCCCGCTGCCTTCTCAGCGTCGCGCTGCTGCCGCCTCATCTCTTGCTGCTCTAGGAGAGACCGCAGCTTTTCTTCTAGAGCCCGCTGCTTCTCCTCGAACTCACGTCGCCGTCTTTCTTTCTCTTCTGTTTTCCTAGCCACACGCTCGTCCATGGCTCGCTGCCTCTCCCCGTACTCTCGCCGCTTCCTTTCGGCTTCACGCTGCTGCTGCTCTATCTTGCAAGCTAGCTCCTCGACCTCTTCCGCGTACTGCGCCTGAGCCTCGCGAAACATCCTTTCGTCTTCAGCTCTCCCACGCTGGGCTTTCCGAATATCAGCCCCGTTCCCCCTCAGAGCATCCTCCACCCACCGCTGTTCCCCTTGAGCATCTTTTCGTACTCGGCTGACTTTTCTTCGAGAGTCTCGAGCGATATCTTGAGCAAGGTCTGAGCCTCATTGGCATCGTTGAGCTGCCTCTCAAGCGCCTTTTGCTGTGATGCAAACTCCCTGGCCAACTTTTCGTTGGACTGCTTGATCATGTTCTCCTGCATCTCGCGCAGCTCCTTGATCTCCTCCTCTAGTTGTGCCTTTGCGGTCGAGATTTCTCTCTGCACCTCCTTGCCGGCTGCCGTCTCGTCGAGCGTCATGTTTCCGTTGACCATTTCTTGTTGTAGCTTCAGTGCCGCCTCTCCCGTCTTGTCGTGCACCTCGATGGTCTTGCCGACGATGCCCTGGGCTGACTGTTCGTTTCCTGACCACCGAGCTACTTAGCTGCCGCTCTTGTACATTATGCCCCAGACCTCGGCTCTACTCATGAGCTCATATTACCGCTCATCTACTACGTCTTTCGGGGCTTCATCAAGGCATCCCACGTAGAAGTAGCCTGTACGGCCCAAAGACCCCGTCGCCGCAGAGCTGCTGGAACATCTTGAGGTTCTTCATAGACGATCCCCGAACTGATTATTAGTGAAGCTGTTGTTTCTTTGTTCAAGTGCCTCAGAAAAGATGCTGTTGTCCTCATGGAGATCTCGGTATGGCTCAGCAAGACCTACACGCAAAGCATCTATCTCACCGGCATCCCCCACCCCCCCCGCATCAGCGACCGAAGCTCATCGCCGGCTGCGGCGAGAAAAAGATCTTGGTGTCCAGCCGGGATAATCAACGGCAATGCCACCTTGCTCAGACCTTCAAGTGCTGGAGCGAGAGAATTTGGAATTGAAAACGGCCAGTCATACAAGGCAATTGCCGCCACCGTCGGATCCAACGGTGGTACGCTGGCCGGATCCAACACCCTGACTGCTACCGAGACCGAGACCTGTAAGTGATTTATTTGCAGTCTCGTGCTGAGACTAGCTGAGATGATCCCAGCCACGGACGTCACACGAGACCACACCACCACCGAGACATTTATAGGCATCATCACCACCACCAAGCTCGTACCTCCCACCGTCTTGGTCCCCGCCGGTTCCACCCGCGTCCTTGAAGAACCCAGCTGCAGGGCCAAGCACAAGCGAGGCTTGGGCAAGGCCGCCGTGAACAAACCCAACCCTGGGGGAGATTCAACATACCCCCAGCTTCGTCACCAAGATGATCAACAAGACGGTCTTGGGCCGCACAAGGACACTTGCACCTGTCACCAGGACCAAGGCGAAGACCACCACCGACACTGTTACTGAAACAGAGTATCCGCCTGATGTGACCGACACCGTGACCGAGACTGTCTCCGAGACGTCTACCAACTACATCGACAGGACTGAGACCTCTATAACTACCCAAGTATATGTTGACTATATCACGAGCAAGCAATCCCCTGTCAACCCAAACTAGATCTACAGCAATGGGCCTTGCGACCAGCGTAGGAACGGAGGGGATATCAATTTTATGTAAGTGCTTTGGGAAGACTGCTGCGCTTGTTTTTATCCCTGTAGCGAAAATGGAAAATATATCTCCTATATAGAGGCTACGCTTGATATGTTCTTACCAAGTTTCATTACTATCTTGTCGTAAAGTCATACTTCCCCTATTAGTCTCTCATCCCGCCTTATATATAACGTCCGTCTCTTTCCAATGCCTCAGTTGGGTCATTGACCCTACCATCCACACTCGAAGGATCAGCGAGGTGATGCTCATCGACCTCGTTGTCGCTTCGCATCTCCCCATGGGTTGGTCCGACGCCTACAACACCCTGTCTGCCTTCGCTCCGCTTTGCTTTGAGCGCATCTGTAACTCGGGCTCTGGCCTCGTCGATCTTTGACGCCCACAGCCTCATCCTCGTCTCGACAGTAAACTCAAACAAGAAGCTTTTATCATCCTCGTCGTCTGCATGCCATAAGATCTCGCATTTGTATGACCCTAGACACACAACGTTAGTGAAAAGCTCGTCATCAGCGGAAGAATGAGACTGTACCAGGGTCTGAGTGGGTCACGACGGCGTCAATGTTGTGGACAAATATACGACCCTTGAGCTGGAACCGCATATCCTTGTCCTTCTGCGTTGGCTTGCTCTTCCAGAAGATAATGCCTCTCTGCTTTGGTTGGGGCACCCTGCATAGTAGGAGGATGCTCTGGAAGAGGTATGCGTGGTACTGTTGTGATTAGCACTCAAGCATCGTGGCGTGTCGCGAGTGAGCTTACAGGCCGCCTGGGGTTGTCCTTTGTTGTAACGATGACGGAATCATACAGCACCAATGTGCCAAATGTGGCAGCGTTGAGCCCTTTCCAGTCATCGACTCGACGTCTCAGTTCCGTCAACGCCTCGCCTGTCTCTTCAGACTTGACCTTGTCGTTGATGATATCCATCGCTTGGTTCAACCTTTTCCGCGCTTGCCTCAGGTCCAGCTCCTGGGTCGTGGTCATGCCCCCTCTGCTGCTCATGTCCTATGTAGGGTCAGCTATAATGTTGCTCATTGGTGGTTCCAACGTTTCACGCACCTTCAGCAAAGCAGCGTACTTGGGAAGACGCTGGGCTGGGAGCGGTAACGTTCTTAAACACTTGCTCAGTCCACTTCCGACTGAATGGTGGCCATGATCAAGGAAAGATCTGATCTTGGTCCTGGCCTTTTGCTCATTCGTAACAAATTCGCTCTCTTCAGATATGTTGTCGAAATAGTATTGGAACACGCCTAACCATCTCTGCTCCGAAAGGGGTAGAAACAAGTTCCACTCCAGCCCGAAAAGCAAGCGTATGTGCAGGCTGGCCAGTTGCTGAGCGTTTCCAAAGATTTCGATCATGTCGTTCCGAAAGAGTGAACCGTCAACCTCCATCGAGGTCTGTATCTCTACGAGTTCTTCCAGCTGACGCACGAAAACGCGCTGGTCGGCCAAGAATTCCTCGAGTAAGAGGTATGCCTGCTCATCAGCTGGATCGCCAATGACCCTGACCGAGGAAAGGTCCTCTAAATGGACATCGACGGCACCCACAACGCCACCGACTGTAAGCCTTTCCATGATGATCGACACCACAGTAATGATCTTGTAGTTGGTAAGTACGCAAGAGCAATGCTAGGAGAAGCAGGGGCCAAGAACAAATCATGTGCCTCACCTTTGAAAACCCGTAAGCATCGTCCCCTATCAAGTCGGAAATCGTGCAGTGGTTGGCTAGACCCAGTCCCAAAGGATGTTGGCAGTACTCAAGAAACCGAAAGATGGCGTGCTTGGCGTGCTTGGCGACAGCTTCTCCGTCGGGGGGATAGAAGTCTGTATCCACGACAAGGTCGACCTGAGGATCCAACGCTTGCAATAGCTTCAAGAGCGGCATTCCCTTGCGCAAAACGTCCCAGAGCTCATGAAATACGATATAGGAGCTGGGTGGTTCCTCAAAGTATTCGCTCATTCCGGGAAGCTGGAGCATTTTCAACTTGATCTCGATGCATTCATGCAGGCGACCTCGCTTCGCCTTGGGTTGCGGTACGGCAGCCGGAACCTGGATGCCGGCGCCAAAGTCGTAGTGTTGGGCGTTGGTGATATCTTCTTGATATACTGGTAGTGCGATGACGGATATGACGGAGATGTCGCCCAGACTTAGACCTGAGAATACCGACCAGATGTTTGATGGTGCGACTGAACTGCGGAAGGAAAAGTCCACCGTGTCTCGCTGTGCTCGGCGATAGACACGCGATGACTCAAGATCGTCTTGAAAGTCGAACCTGGACATGACAAGATGGGATTCCTCGTTGGCGGGCTGTTCTGGCGTGTGAGTGTCGGTGAGAGTAGGCTGTGTTTCTGCCGCGTTGCCAGACCCTGACCCAGTTCCCGAGACAGATAAGAGACTCATCCGCTTTGATACAATCGTCTGCACATCCAAAGCATCTTCTAGATTCATGAGCCGTCGGGACAATGAATGATTGCTTTCGAGGAGAGAATTGATATTGACGGAGAGCTGCTCCTGATGTTGAACCGCCAATCGATCGGAATCACTACCAAGTGAGTCAGTCGGTATATCTCATACTTGGGGGAGCAGATGTTAACTGATATACCTCTGCAAGATCATCAGTATTAGTGACATAGAACTCTTGAAGCCTTGAACTCTGGTGAGAAGTGTAGAGAAGGTACTCTCTTTGCGCGCCCATTGCAGCCGAGCCCGGAGTGGCAAGCGCTGATCACTCCCCTCGTGAGGTGGCAGCGACCGAGCAACAGCCTCAAGCTCCGAAAACAAGAGAACGCCATCTGTGAGAATGGTGACGACCTGATCCACCCCAATCAACGCAGCGTGCCGCGTCTGGACAGCGCCGAGGTTCTGCGTCAGATCCTGGAGCCCAGACAAGATCACCTGAGTGCTCTGCACCTCCGAGTGCACATGGGCCGTGATCTGGGGCGTCTCCTTCGCGGCGGAGACATACGGGCCTAGGAACTTGGCGATCTGGCCTGTGGTAGACAATAATCCGGCGATGGAGGCCGCGATGCTGAGAGGATCGGCCATGAGGGGAAACACGTGTTGAGGAGGAAGAGCTGAAAATGAGAGGCAGCCTGATTAAGGTGTAGTTACAGGGGGCGTATGGGGTGAGTAATGACTTAGAAATACGAGCGAACGAATTGAAAACTCTCCAATCAGCATATTTACGTGACGACCAATTAGGATTGAGAACAGGTCCGAAGATGCTGTGAATGTTTTTGACACTCGAGTCTGCCTTTGTCGGGTTCTCCGAGATTCTCTTGTTAGGGCTTGGCTTCGATAACGAGTTTTAATGGCCTCGTCGTAAATTCTGGACTTTAAGGGACTGAATGATGCGTCAAGCGGTGTGATAAGTTGCCAACCACTTTCATATTGCCGGAGGGCGGGCTTACGTACCTATTAAATTGTCTCAGGCTTTGAGGCCATCGCTGCTGGGCTGTTTAACTAAGGCTTCATGGTAAAAGCTCTAAACGCTTTTCTAGAGGATAAAGTAAGTCAATTCGTTACAAAACGTGCTCGTGAGACCCTACAGCCTACCAAGGTTACCACTGTTATTCGCCTGAGGTGTTCCCTACTAGTCTCTATACCTTGAACCGTATAGGTTTATAAGTTGGATACTGCTTCTTTCATTCGATAAAGAGATCAATAGCGTCTCTGTTGATTATAAATGGGTATGATGTGGTACCTAAGCTTTCTCTTATTCCTCTCTCTGTGAGAAGTAGTGATACATTTTGCCATAGTTTGCGAAGAACCACTTTTTGCATGATCCACTGCGGCGTTGCCGATACCCGGGACGGTGTACAGTACCCTTATAAAGGAGCACAACCCTCCCATTGGCGATCCATCTCTTCACATCCCCTACCATCCCGACCACAGTATCCCGTCATCGTTGGAACTATCAAATTTTACCCCAGGACTGGCGATAAATGATAATGGCTGCCCTTCCCGCAACCCCCCTTGGCAATCTCCAAGCCAACCTAAGCCTGGTCGACGCCAGTATCAACAACAACAATGTGATCGGAACCGAGGAGTTCCTCGTTGCCCTCGACTCTCTAATGGCAACTTTTGGTAAGCGCCCCTACTAAGTGTCAGTCACAATCTCCGAATTGAGAAGACTGATCAAGAATTCATCTCGACCAGATGCCATCGGAAATGACCCTCTAGAGGGGGGACGAACTGACATGGCAGCGAATGTCCAGGTAATTCCAATATGATGGGGCATGAGTATCTACGTTAACCACCTGCCGTGTTAGACAATCCGTGCTCGAGCACATGCCATTCCGGACAATGCTCAAAGTCTCCAAGGCCTGATTGGCGCGGAACGAGCGACTGGACAGCATGAGACCACAGAAGCACTCCTGTGGCTGACGCGGTAAGTACCTCTATGCCATTCTTTGTTTCCCAACCCAATCCTTGAACCTACTCATACCTAACTACCTTCATGAAGCGGCCTTGAATTCTTCGTCGCATCGACGAAGCGCCTCTCGGCCAATACATCTGAAACACTTGCCGATAGCATCACATACGGCTACAAAAACACTTTGAAAAAGCACCACGGGTTCGTCGCCAAGATGGCTGTCAAGGTATCTATATCGAAGATGTGCCCCAGCAAGGATGAGCTATTGGGTAAACTGGGCCAAGACAGAGGCATTGTTATGTCCTCCCTGCAGGCTTGTGTTGCATCTTTCGAGAGCCTTTTGGGCATCCTACAGCCTTTTCTCAACAGAGAGGACATCAAGTTTTAGACTCACAAGAGACGGGTGGAACGGGCTTTTTATATTGAGGACCGATAGGCTGTTTCGTCTAGATAAGGATGAAGTAGATCTGTCGGCGATACGGCTGCGAAGGCTTGATAGACAATTGTGTTTGCCCTGAGCCTTCAAGGCTGAGTTGTGTAAAAAGAAGAAGAAAAACCATTTCGTTCTTTGCCATCGTGGAAGCAACGTACCCCACAAAACAGCGAAAACGCAAGTCAGAGAGTAGATCTTTCAGAGCAAAGGGAGGGGTTTTCCGGATGCTGAGCCTTGACGGGGTCGCACGCATGAGAGAACCTTGGCATAGTGAGCCGGGTGACCAAATATCCAAACCAGGGTGCCCATGTATCAGTCCCCGCCGGAGTGTGATAACGAGATAAGTCTCTTCACGGAGTTCATGATAGGTAGGTAGTTTATTGAACAAGCCCAGACCTCGTTAACGACCCAGCCCGCCCACTTTACGGCATTGGGTGTCGACATCGTCATTCATAGCTGCACCAGGTACATCATTGGCCCTGGGTGGGCAGAGTGTACGCACCCTGGAGGTTCGCGTCGAAAGACAATCCAGAAGTGCTACGTAGTAAGGCCTCTCTGCTGAATCAGGGCCTGTGAGGCCAAAGGCGAAACTACTTGGCTGAGAAAACAGACCTCACCTATCTATGCATTAGCCCCGATTGGCTCGTTCGTACATATAAGTACAGTGCCTGCGTCATTGCGTTACTACGCCTCCCTCCACCGCCTGTTGATCATTGCTTTTTGGGGGCAGTCTCGGCCAGACACCATGCACTCCCTAGGTAGCTGCCAATCTCGGTATCCGCCCATGCCACTCACAGAAACTGCACGTCTCCTTTCCCCTAGAAACTTATAAAGAGAGCGAGCTCTGATTCTCATTCTCAAAAGATACCAAACGAATTACCCTCGGCACCAGCAAACAATTACAGGTAGAACAATCGGCTGTCTATACCAAATGCTGTCTAATTTCTCGACTCTTTTCGCCTCCGTGGCGCTTTTACTCCCTCTTGCCTCCTGCCTCTCGCCTGACGATGCCATTCCGAAGCAATGGAGGGACACAATACCTCTATCGTGGGACAATACCGAGGTCCGAACGCAGTTCATGAACGGCATGAAGTTTTCGGATCAACGCATGTGGACGATGGACCAGATCATGGATGGCGATGGGTAATTCAGCCCTCCTGTTTTATCACTCTACAGCATTGCATATACTGACGCTCCGCCTGGCTTCTAGAACATTGAATGTCTGTATGCGCTGGGGCTCTAACCGAACCTTGTCTGAAAAAGAGCGCCATCACATCGAATCAGTCCATAACAATCAATTCCAGGAATGGCTCAAGTGGCTGCCTGGTCACGACGACTTTCCATACCACCAGGTTAAGATCAACGTGGTTGGGTGGGCAGTTTATAACACTACCTTGCTAGAGGGGTCCACGGACGGTCTTGATGTGTACACCGGGTTCACAGATGATGAGCAAAGCCCAGCATGCAACCCAGGCTGTTCACGCGACAAACACCTAGATGGGGACTATACCGACTGTCCTGGAGGCCCTGATCGTCGCTTTCACCAGTACCTATCCATTGATAATTCGTATGGGGATAACAACATGGGCGCGGCGACAGGATACGGAGTCTCGATCAGCATGTACGGCTGGGAGACAGTCGGGAGCAAAAATGATGAGTGGCCCATGTTGGTTCACGAGATTGTGAGTTCTTGCGCTGCACGAGAGGAGTCTAATAACTAACCACCTCGTTCAGGGGCATACCTTTGGGTTCGTAGACTATATCGACGCAGAAACCAACAAGACGTACCCTGTGTGCTCCGTCTTCTGGCTTCCGGAGAATGCCCCGGCCAAGTTTGTCTTGATGCCTGGGCAGGGGGGATCCGCTATGGCAAGCCGATTGACTGAAATGGAAGGCTGGATGCTACGCCACTGGTGGTCTAGGTTTTCACAGCTACGAGGCTGGCGACAGGATAATCTGACGTGGCCAGCGACTCATTGCGAGAAGCTCGAGACCGACATTTAGACTTGGAGATATTTTGCGGCCGGAAGTTGTGGTGGCGAGAGAGGGAAGACACATGAAGAAAGGACGGGCTCCCCAAGTTGGTAAACCTGTATAACTCTGACACTACCAACTATTCACAGACGAGGCCAGTAGTGAACTCGTAGAAACTCCCATACAAATACAAAATGCGCTATTGATGGATGACCAGCTGTGTCTTTTCCTATTGTGGCTGACAGTCTCGTCATTGGAAACAACAAAAAAACAATGGATGACCAGGGGTGAACTCGTGGAAAACCCGATGGGGTGAATTCGTAGGTTTTCGTATCTGCATAAATTTCCATGAAGTAGATTTCCTAAAAGATAACGTCAATAGCATAGATACGTTACATAACATCCAAACATTTCCTCAGCGACCCGTAGTGCTCCCACTAGACGTTGAACAACTCCTTCCTATGCGTCTTGATCCACGCGGAAAGCTTGATTGGTTCCCTCCCAGTGTATTTTCTAATGTTCGTCGAAGCTTCCTTGTAGCGTTCCGCCGGATATCTCGCCTTATCATCTCCAAGGAAATACTCGGCGAGAGCATGAGCAACGAAGCCAGGAAGTGTCTCCTCCTTTTTAGCGATAAATTCATCCTCGCTGATCTCTCTGATGGTCAAGTCACGGCCAATTCCCTTCGCGACGATTTCCCATGCTTCTCTCTGCGAGAGGAGGTTTGGACCGCACAAGGGTAGAATCTGCGACTCTGACTGGTCATCGGCCAACTTCGCGCCGCAGACAGATCCAATGTCTTCTGGTGCGATATAATCACTGATTGCCTCTGGTCGCAGCAGTGTCACCTCCCCTTTCGTGACCCCTTCGGCCTCTTCCTTCAAGTTGCTGTTAAAGTACATGGGCCGAACAATGGTGTGCGCCAGTCCACTTTCGACCAGAGCTACCTCAACTCTGGCATGGACAGCCGGGATAAAATCCGAGCTTTCCGCGGCGGCTTTTGCATCAGGATGTCTGTATAAAGTGTATGAAGACAGTAGGACGACGTGGGATATGCCGGCCTTCCTCATGGCGTCAAAGGTTGCACGCATGCCGTCTTGCGCCGAGGAGAGAATGTACGTGAATGCCATGGTTGCTCCTGAATGAGAAACAGCGTCTTGGATAGACTTTGGATCGGATAGGTCTGCTCTGACTCGCGTGAAGTTGCGTGCTTTTTCGATCTCAGGCGTGAGCCCGGGAATGGTCTTGTTGGTGTCTCGCATAGCGAGAAAGACGGTTGCACCTCGTTCCTGAGCCTCAAAGGCGGCAGCCCGTGCAACAGCGCCAGATGCGCCAAATATGATGACTCGTGGAGTTGATGAAGACATGATTGATGAGGTCGAGATGGCTGGCAAGGTCTTCAAACCCAATGCTACTGCTGCTGCTGATGTTAAGAAGGGATCTATATCATTTATATAGGACAGACCCTTTTTGGCATACATACGCTATGTAATCTCAACGATAGTCGGCTTTATTGAGCTCACTATTAGAAATCCGGTAGATCCGTAAAGTCCGCAAAGTCCAGTGCCTAGGTAGGTATGTGGAGTTGTGACGCTGCATGGCGCCAGTTGGCTGCAAAGTCTATGCAGTCTGGGTATTAACTGGTGTTTCAGATAACCAGCATACTAGGAAGAAAATCAGGCGAGATGAGTTAGAATTTAGTTAGTGGGTGTGGCCGCCTCTGGGGAAGTCTCTCTTCTGACCACATGGATCAGAGGATAGATCACTGAGGTCTCGAGGAGTTGCGTGGGTGACATTGTACCTTTGCAAGATACACTGCTGCACGACCCATCCAGGTATTGAAATGGAATATTAGTGTCTCACACCTGACAGTATATGACCGTCCAGTCTGAGTTCGACCCTCTCGGCAATGTCCAGAGATTCGAGTATGCAAGAGTCCTACCCAGATGACTTGGAACGTCGCATAATTCGGCAGAGGGACCTCGTTCAGTATATTTGGCTCGACATCAAGCTACCCAAGTACTTATGCCGATGCTGCAAAAGGCGAGACATGTAACGGCACCGTCGTTAGCAGCGGAATCTAGAAGTTGTTCCGTGTCCTCGACCCCTCAGCACGTGGAAGACAGCGAATGACTTCACATTGGAGGTTAACCCGCACTCTTCCAGCGACTCGAAGCACTGGTTTCAGAACTATGATTTCGCCTCTGATGACCAAGACGCAGCATAGCAGCTGGCACGATCCGCAGCACGGCTGGATCAACGGTAACCAGGTAAATAGACCTTATAGATTAGCTCAATGCGGCTCTTCATACCGATGGATCTGCGTTTCCAACAAGAGCTTCCTCAAGTTGACAGCGTCACATGTTTCATCATGCATCGAAAGCTACGTCGTTTAATCTCTCCTTCATTAACCTCCAATTCACAAATTCGACTGCTAAAATCTAGATGGTAGACATTCTGCAGTTTGTCCAGAGACACCTCCCCCAAACCCTCAAGAGAGTATCGATATTTGAAGCTTTCAGTAACAATATTGCCACAGCACTGGGCATCATCTCCCGGCAGATGCAAGTAGACGCCTCTCGCATCGTGGATGCCGGGATTGGCGCGGCCTTTGCTTCCAGAAGCTTCCAACTTGAACAGCTCGCCGTCTCGTACATGGCCAACGCCGAGGATTTCTTCTAGGCTTGCCTGTCAACTTGGACTTGGCAGCGCCTGCAGTCTCTGGCGTTGACATCTAGGCTCCTAAGACGTACGGAAAGGCGACAGGAGATTGATGACTTGGTCCACAAAGCCGGCACTACTGCATTGCAGATGCCTCGATTGCATCCTATGGTACTCTGTGGCGGTATCAAGGGAAACGCCTGCGCATCCATATACCATGCGGACAGAGAGGGTGCTTATATCACCTGGCGAAGTACATGGGAGATGGAGCTACGCTCTCGTGTGATGGAAATGTGGGAACGGTTGGCCTTGGGGAGTCATTCGCGTGCACTCCAGGTCGATAAGCAGCATGGCAATGACGTCATGGGATCCTATGGCGATGCTATCAATCACCTGGGTTCGCCTTGTCGAGTGGTTTCTCCTGCACCCCTCTGGCAAACCCGAAGGGAAGAAGGTTAGGGATTGTACCCGGCTTTATTGCCGAGGTAGATCAGGCAAGAAAATCCATCTACTAATTGTCTTTAGGGGCAGATGTTTAGTATATTCACTTAGCTACCTATTTAATAGAGATTTATAGGATTAAATAAACACTGGAGAAGAATTCTCATTTGCTTTGATCTCTTTCTTAGACTGCTATTGAAGAAATCATAGAGAGATACTGGTGAGATTTGCTGAGCATGGCTAGCCTTAGTGATGTGCTAAATGTCCATTCCCCTTGCCGTTGTTTTGTCTTGCATCATCGTGGGTCTGATCGTGAATGCGTTCCTCTGGACTGACTAGCTAATTATTAGTTGTTTACCGAAAATGTGAATAATTACAGCGGCTATTGACCAGGAAACCAGACCAATTCCAGCTGCTGAATAATAAAGCCCCATATCTCATTCCTCCAAGTCGGTGAGCGAGCATAACAAACCCTCGAGGTCCATACAAAGTCAGCCTCAGATTGAAACCAACACTTGGCGGATGAAACGTCCCCCGTCGGTTAACAACGTTCTTTAATTGCGATTTGCTTTTATGCATGGTTCATCTTTGCAAGGGCTCTCCGTGTGGGGGCGTGGGTGTCACGTCAAAGGAGATGAGGACGTGGGTGGGCTTCCATGCCCTGCCCAGCCCAGCCTCGAGGCGGCGAACCAACGATACGTGGAGGAACTCTATTAGCTGGACGGGATAGAGATAATGCCCGATAAGAAGGGGGCTTCTCGTTAAATCACGGTCAAGAAGTCTAGGCTGAGAGGCTCGCTAACGCGGCTCCTGCGGAGGGAGAACAAGGCTAAATCCCTCATCCACCCACTAGGGACCCAATGTTTCCAATTAATGGCCCAGGTTAGGATTCAGGGGTAATAATTTAGCGGCCGCCTCCATCGTGAGAATGTCCCTTTAAATTGCCCCTCCTGTTTTCGTCGCCCTCCCCTGCTTCGACGGAGAAAAAAAAACTTCATACTCACAGCATCTTCTCCTCAATGGGTTCTCTCGTCGCTGAGGCTCCCAGGTACAACGACTGCTCACCTCTGAGTGCCAGCCAAGATGAAGACGACTCGCCCGACGGGCCGCCGCACCTCGACCAGGAGGCCTCCAGCGGCCACCATCAAGTCTCAGGGGTAGGCTTTAGCTTGCGAGGTGCGAAAGAATGCCCCTCCCCCGGGTTTGCCGGGTCGTTTGACCCTGGAGAAGAGAGAGAGCGCGTGTACTGATGAAGCAGCTGGTAAAAAGACACGATAAAGCGAGCACTGCGTGCATCATCGCGTTTTGGAGATGGATTCCGCTATGAGCAGCTGTCATCGTCGAATCTGACGGATCTCGAGACTCAGCCCTTGGAATGGAACGGATTCGACCACGGCGGCGGCAGCAACGATGCCAGTCTCGGCTTCTTTGATCAGATCCGAGCTACTCTGGTAGCCTCCAAGCTCAACTGGCTTCTCATCTTTGTTCCCATCGGCCTGGCAACTCATTCGTACGACGTGGCTCCGCTGGTCACCTTCATCACCAACGCCATCGCCATCATCCCCCTTTCTGTCATGTTGACAGACGCCACAGAGCGGATAGCAGTCGAGGCCGGAGACACTGTCGGTGCGCTTTTGAACATTACCCTCGGCAATCTAGTCGAGTTGATTATTTTGTGAGTTTTTTTCCACGTCTTTTTCTACTGGAATGTTTTTGCTGACTCGTACCAGAGTGTAAGGAATGCCGAGAACCGCTCCCGAAGCTCAGTATTGACTCTTTTGCAGGGTTGCGCTGGTGAATGACCATATCCGCATCGTTCAAGCATCCATTCTAGGCAGTGTCCTTGTGAATCTCCTTTTGATTCTCGGCTCTGCTCTCCTGGCCAGTAGCATGTCCAGCCACGACCCTCACTGCAGCATGGAAGAATCAGAGCTCCTGGCGTGCTTGCTCTTCGTCTCAGTATTTGTCATTTTGATACCCGTAGGTTATTCTCGCTGTTTTTGAGCAATTAGACTGACTCTGGTAGACGGCTTTTGACTATACATTTCACCTCAAGGGCAAGACGAGTGAGGCCGCTCTCAGCATGAGCCGCGCTTCTTCCATGGTCGTGCTCGTTATTTACGTCTTGTACTTTGCATATGAGATGAGACCCAAGGCAGTAGAGGCACTGCCTATTCCGCTCCAGACGCTTCAACCGGGCAACCCCCGGCACCAGAGCCATCGCCGTGGCCAATCGTCACTATCTCAGGGCAACGCCGGTCCTCGAATAATCCGCTTCGCAGACCAGAACGCCCAAAACCGTGCCAGAAGCACAACTCTGGACAGGAGTCAGTCAAGGGTGAATCAGGAGATTGTTGAAGAGGAACGTGAACCCGTCCGGCCCGACTCCCGGCTTGGTTCCTCCTATCAGCAGGGCTTTCGAGCCAGAGGACATTCCCGCTCGCGCTCACTAAGCGCTAGTCAGGGATTCCACAGCAGGGACTCTTCACTAAACGATGGGACTATCGCAAGTCAGTTCTTGCCCGAGCACGCGCACGAAGTGTCTGCGCTTCAACCGTCTCGGCCAGCCAATTCAAGCGGAACATTGGCTTCAGTGACAGTGTTGGTGCTCACATCAGCCCTCATGTCCATGAACGCCGAATTCCTCGTCAAGGAGATCGACGACGTCACCCACGAGGGCGGCCTCTCAGAAGCCATGATCGGCCTCATCATCCTCCCGGTGGTTGGAAACATCGCCGAGTACGTGACGGTCGTGACGGTGGCCACCAAGAACAAGCTGGACCTTGCCATCTCGGTCGCGGTGGGCTCTGCCATCCAGATCGCCCTCTGCGTGGCGCCCCTGACGGTCCTGATAGCCTGGATGCTGAATCGGGACCTCGAGATGGCCTTCAACGTCTTTGAGACGACGACGCTGGTGGGTACGGGATTGTTGATCAACCTGCTCATCCTGAGTCGTACTAGTACAACCGTAAGGGCTGTCGGGTTGAAAGGAGCCTTGATGTATGCCTGTTATGTGATTATTGGGTAAGTCAGTGCCTCTGATGGTGAAGAAACTTGCTAATGCGAGACAGATTGGGCGCCTATTTTGAGCCGTCATCCGAGAAATAACGACTCAAGCCTGGATGCAACATAGAGTACCTACTTATTACTATCAACATAGAATAGACATTATAATTCAACGAAACATTTAGATTGTTCTTCAAGAGTGGCTCTTATCCAAATAGTTCTAGAATATACAACACGGGACTCGGCACCAACTGCTGCATGCCAGGCGTCTTTCTCAGCTTGGGCTCAGTTGTTCATCAGCTCCTTCAACTCCTCTGGCTTGGTAGTAGTTTCCTCGATAGTTGACTAAATTCTATCTCTGCATCCTTCACAATGGATGGTAGAAAAGTCGCAGCCTTGTCCGTCTCGACGAGCAGCGTCCTGCTGATCTTGGACTTCCATCTTGGGCGCCATCAACATGATGGAACGAGAGCGTCTTCAACATCGGATGGAAGATGCCAGTGGTACACAGCGGCGAGATCCAATCTGCCTTGTCTGCCCGCTCTGTTCTTCACAGGTGTGAGTGGGGTTGGTTGTAGGCAAGGCATACACGCGTACCTTTTGATATTCATGATTCGTCTACTCAAATCCCTCTCAGAACACTGCCACTAACTCGTATGTTATTCAGCCCTGGCTCATGCACTTCTTGAGCACACCCACATTCGTACTATCTATCTATCAGCGCAGTTATCCCATCAAGGGCCGGGCTTCAACTATATCAAAAAACACAATATCTACACATCATAGCATCATATCCCAATGCTAACACCGTGGCAGGAAGTTTATCACAGCCAAGGGAGGCAGGTTTGGCTGGGTACCAGCAGATGTTGAGAGTGGGGAGGATACGGTTTTCTGTATCGTCTTTGGATGCAGTGTTCCCCTGGTTGTTAGACGTGCTGGCCGGAATTACCAGGTCCTAGGGGAAGGCTATCTTCAGGGCTACATGGATGGCGAGATATCGAGGGAACTCGAGAGGGTGGGAGCAGTTGCTGAGGAGCTAACGTTCTGCTAGTACAGTCCTACATGGATCGCACCTTGTATGAATCCAGAGAGAGATGATAAATCGCAGTTTCTTCTGCTCGTTGGCGGACATGGGCTCATCCCATGCCATGGATGCCATCTATGATGCTTTGTTTTTCCCTTCTTCAATCACCATCATGACCATCGAGCGCCTCGAGGTATGTCTTACCCACCAGGCTGTTTTGTCTTCATGCCCTGTTTGCCGTCGAGAGTCTGAGCTTGCTAACGGTTGGTTGTCTCAAGAACCATGCCACCCACCCTGTTCTTCCATAAGTCTCATGTTTCAATTGCCCCTTGGTGATCGTACACACAGACAGATGCTGATCCTCTTACTTACAGCCCTACACCTCTAAAGTCAGAACAAACTCCCCCTGCGTTGAACTATTTGCATAGGTGCTGACCTTAGTTTTCGTTGGTTTTGCGCCGAGAGGAAGGCCGAGAAGGACAAGGAGATCGAGGTCGAGGCCTAAACGGCCATGAAATACGTAAGTCAAACAGAACCCATCACAAATTACTGCAGTTGAAGACTAACCGCAATGATGTAAAGGAAATGGTACCATAATTAGTTTGTGAGTTTCCCTTTCCTAATTCCTTTGACGTGCCTGGACAACTAACACTGCTAGAAGCAAAACAGGAATCGGAGCTAGGCTTGGCCCATTGTCAATTGCCATGCTTCCCTCGACTTGGCTGCGAGTGGTTACTAACTTGACAGGGCGGAAGAGTGATATCAGGCCTATCCGTCTGGTGAGGCAAATTCGCATCCTCGGATGGGTTGGGCCGACTGCTTCTATGATTTTGCCCGTCGAGGTTGACTTGGGAAATGGTGGCGATGCCTTGGTGGATGGCTCAGCCTACCGGGGTTATGCCCTTGGCATAAAGTTTGATGGGAAACTTTGTATTCAGTCTTGTGCAATCCAAAGTTCAGCGCTGCATCAGTGGAAATTCGGTGACTCAGACGGGAGTGAACTCTTTTTGGTGTTTATCAGCAACTGGCATTATAAAGAAGGCAACCCACCCCAAGGAAACAAGCAAACCCTTCTCCCCCATTATCATCGACAACCTTTATCTCTCCTTTACAAGACCCCAAGATGGACGGCACATTTCATCGCTTTTCCGACCTCCCCTGGGAGCTTAGGGACATAATCTGGAATCTCGCTCTCCGGCCTGCTATTCCAGGCGTGCAGATATTCAAAATCTACAATCCAATGACAGACGATAGTATTGACAACAACATCGACATCTTCCACCGTCACAATGGCCTCCTCTCTTTACGTCTTGCTGCTCCGCAAAGCAAGAAGTCATCTACCGATATTATCCGGAACCGCAATAATCCTTCTACATATCTCATCGACGGGGGGTTATGGACTGCTTGCAAAGAGTCCAGGCTCGTCATGGAGCGTAATTTTACTTACTGCAGGCAGAAGTCTTTATGGAACGGAAACTACGAGACAGTCCACTCCATGTCAATAAAGGAGAGGATAAATATGTCGGCAACAGGCTACTTTGCGCATCACAATGGGGATGCTCACTTCTTTACTGTCTTCCCACACCAAGACCTCTTTATCCTCCGACCTCAGAACCTAGAGACGATCGACTTGTATGGCCTTAGATCGTACGGCCATGGCTTCGCAGGGCTCCGAAACATCGCTTTCGAATTCAATCCAGGATGGGGGGAAGATGTCGTCACGACTATCGTTGACATGGCCATCGATGCCGGTCCAGGGCTCAACATCTGGATCTTCGACTACAGACTAAGGCGAAGTCACAGTGCGGCTGTCGGGCAGCAAGTTGCATACCGAGGGAGGGAAAGTGTGGCTTTCCATTTGGAAGGCCTGCGGTTGATCCCGGTTGACTCCCTCGGCACGCGTCAAGAGGGGGGCTGGACGTACATCGAGAAGGTGGGCGGAAAGTACGTTGGAAGAGAGACAACCATCATGGGGATGGACTCGATCGAATTCGTCGACCAGGTTCGCGAGGAAATCCGGCATCAATGCGACAGGTTTAGGGAGCTGTCGGGGTTGGCGATATCAGTGGGACTGCTTGCTTGCGACTCTACCTAAGCTGATAGCACGCCGTCATCCAGTCTCTAAACTTATATTATTAATCTTGGAAAGTGGTAGTATTAATAAGAACGGTACCAAGCACAACATCGCTAGTTAAACTTTCCAGCCAATCGCCACGAGGCGCTCCTGATCAACCAATCTTCAATAATGCAATAAACTTGTAGCTCCTCGGTCCAAGAGCTCTTCTGTTATTAGTTCATGTTCAAGATCGTGAACAGGGGCAAGGTTCAGGTCAGCTGTCGTCAACTTGAGTTTGTCCTTGCGCTTCAGGGGAAGTGTAGACATGAAAGATGGACAGTTTAGAGATGACACGGGAACCTATAGTGAGACATGGTAGCACTGCATTAGACTGAGCATTGTGAAAAGGCTGTGGGGGACCAAGAGGCTATCTCTCTGACCGGTTTCGTAACAACGTAGAGTAACCAGCGCCATCCCGGTCACCTCGGGTTTGGCAGCAGCCCGTTCAGGAAGGTCATGGCCGTTGACCCCTATCGACGGAACAATTCCATCAATGCCCCTGTAACCGAAGCCGCCTACTCGGACGCTACTGTCTCCGACATCACGGATCTCCCCAGACGGTTCCAGGGATCTCCTCGTGGCACCATCACGCCATCCCCTGAGCTGTGCCCCTCGAAGGGGGGGGGGGGGGCCAAGCTGGGGTAATCACTTTCAGCCTTAAGCTGTGAATTCTCCTCCTCATCCTCCTCCACAATCTCCCCCAATTTTTATCCCCCTCACCGTTATCCAACGGGCGCCACACAATGAAGGGCGATATCATCCTCACCCACGACGTCGAGG
>JABFEX010000218.1:0-47312 GCA_013623515.1 Fusarium illudens
GCCATGCCCCGCCCCGCCATTTAATGGTGAGACGACACCAGCTTCGTATTGCTGACACAACTCTACTCAACAGGTCTGTCCCGTCTTGAGTATCGAGGATATGACTCGGCTGGTCTAGCCATCGACGGCAACAAGAAGAAGGAGGTTCTGGCCTTCAAGGAGGTTGGCAAGGTCGCCAAGCTCAGGAAGCTCGTCGATGAGTCGGATCTCGACCTCGAGAAGATCTTTGATTCACACGCCGGTATTGCCCACACCCGATGGGCTACTCACGGCCCCCCTTCCACCATCAACTGCCACCCTCACCGGTACGTTTCAAGCCTGCAAATCCTCTCCTGATTCAGATGTGCTGTTGGCTCTCCTTTTGGAGATTGGCGATTGGCGCTGCATTGGGTGTGTCTGTAGACACCGTGTGCTGACCCGTTTCCCCTGAATGCAGATCCGACCCCAACTGGGAGTTCACCGTCGTCCACAATGGTATCATCACCAACTACAAGGAGCTGAAGACTCTCCTCTCGGCCAAGGGCTTCAAGTTCGAGACTGACACCGACACCGAGTGCATCGCCAAGCTCACCAAGTACATCCACGACCAGCACCCCCAGATCGGCTTCACCGACCTGGCCAAGGCTGTTATCCAGGAGCTTGAGGGTGCTTACGGTCTTCTCATCAAGTCCGTCCACTACCCCCACGAGGTCATTGCCGCCCGTAAGGGTTCTCCCCTCGTCATTGGTGTCAAGACCCAGCGCCGCATGAAGGTCGACTTCGTCGATGTCGAGTACTCTGATGAGAACGCTGCCCTCCCCGCCGAGGCTGCTGCCCAGAATGTCGCTATCAAGAGGAACGATCTTCTTGTCCCCGACGCCGGCCTCGGTGCCGCTGACAAGTCCCTCCTGCACCGATCTCAGTCTCGCGCTTTCATGACCGATGATGGCATGCCCATGCCCACCGAGTTCTTCCTCTCCTCCGACCCCTCGGCCATCGTCGAGCACACGAAGAAGGTTATGTACCTTGAGGATGACGACATTGCCCACATCCACGAGGGCTCCCTCAACATTCACCGTCTCAAGAAGGCCGACGGTAGCTCTAACGTCCGAACCATCCAGACCCTGGAGCTTGAGCTTCAGGAGATCATGAAGGGCAAGTTCGACCACTTCATGCAGAAGGAGATTTTCGAGCAGCCCGAGTCGGTTGTGAACACTATGCGTGGTCGTCTCGACATCGCCAACAAGACCGTCACCCTTGGTGGTCTTCGCTCTTACATCTCCACCATCCGCCGATGCCGTCGCATCATCTTCATTGCTTGCGGTACCAGCTACCACTCTTGCATGGCTGTTCGCGGAATCTTTGAGGAGCTTGCCGAGATCCCCATCGCCGTTGAGCTGGCTTCGGATTTCCTTGACCGACAGGCCCCCGTGTTCCGAGACGACACCTGCGTCTTCGTCTCCCAGTCTGGTGAGACTGCCGACTCTCTCATGGCTCTCCGCTACTGCTTGGAGCGTGGTGCCCTCACCGTTGGTATCGTCAACGTTGTCGGCTCCTCCATCTCTCTCCTGACCCACTGTGGTGTCCACGTCAACGCTGGCCCTGAGATCGGTGTTGCCTCCACCAAGGCCTACACCTCTCAGTTCATTGCCATGGTCATGTTCGCTCTGTCTCTTAGTGAGGACCGCGCGTCCAAGAAGATCCGTCGCGAGGAGATCATGGAGGGTCTTTCCAACGTCTCGGACCAGATCAAGTCGATCCTCGAGCTTGACTCGTCCATCAAGACTCTGTGCGAGAAGACCTTCAAGGACCAGAAGTCTCTTCTTCTTCTCGGCCGTGGCAGCCAGTTCTCTACTGCCCTCGAGGGTGCCCTCAAGATCAAGGAAATCTCTTACCTCCACTGCGAGGCCGTCATGTCTGGTGAGCTGAAGCATGGTGTGCTGGCTCTGGTTGACGAGAACCTCCCCATCATCATGATCCTCACCCGCGATGACCTCTTCACGAAGTCGCTCAACGCCTACCAGCAGGTGATTGCTCGTGGTGGCAAGCCCATTGTCATCTGCAACCCCGATGACGAGGAGTTCAAGGCCTCTGAGGCGGAGAAGATTGAGATCCCCAAGACGGTTGACGTCCTCCAGGGTCTCCTCAACGTCATCCCCCTCCAGCTCATTGCCTACTGGCTGGCCGTGCTCGAGGGTCTCAACGTCGACTTCCCTCGCAACCTGGCCAAGTCGGTCACTGTCGAGTAAGATCTCTGCCGTCGATCGATTGGCTTTGACGGGCGGAATAGAGCAGCGTGGCAGTTGCTTGGGTAGCTCGTGGCACTGGTGCGCACGAGGTTTATGATAACATTTGGAGTTGGTTTCCGGACAAAACTGGGCTTGCGTTGACATGGATAATCAAGTCTCTTTTTGCCTTGCTTGATTGCACGAGACGCATGTTTGACACAATGAAGGGAGAAAACGGGTGGAAGGCCAGGGATCCGGCTGGTCTATGTTAGATGGTTAAGACGACAGGAAGTCGACCAGGTTTATGATAAGCTAGTCGTAGGCAACGTAATCACGAAGATATTTATCAAGTATGAAGAAAGAATCTCAGGTGTGAAGTTCCTAGGTATGGTTTATCTATTGTTACAATTCTCTTGCTACCAATTGCTCCTGATCGGCTCCTTGACTAAGGGAATATCTCTTGGCCTTGAGTCCTTCCTTGTGCTCTTTGTGGAGTGTCATCATCATCATCACCACGGCGCTCATGGACCAAGCCCTCCAAGCTGGCTGGACAACGAGTCTTGTTTGTGCCTCTCGATTCTGCGCAGTTCTCTGTCAATTATAACCGTGACTAGGCCTGCGCCACAGATCATCTCTTGTCCCATCCATCCATCCATCCATCAATCTTCCTATCTCTAGACGGTTTGGGTGCCGTATCCTCTGATCCGCTCGGCGAATGCCCAGCTCTGGGCCTCGAGCTTCAGGTCATTGGTAATCTCGACGCCATCCTTGGTGACGATGGCCAAGGAGTAAGAGTCCAGACTGCGGGCGTCGCGGTAGAATAGCACCTTCATACACTCCTTGATGATGTCTATGGCGCCGTCCTTGTCGAGCCTCTGAGCGGCCTCCTCATCGGGGACGTGGCGCCGCATGATGGGCTGGGCGAGCATTGCGCCAAAGCCGGTGGCCAAGCTGGGGGAGCTGTAGGTGCTGCCGAGAAGGTCGGCAGCGGCGAGGAAGGGCTTGTCGTCGTCGTCGAGGCCGGCCACGAGGAGGTGGTTCCACAGAGGGTCGAACTTGGAGCGGCGACGATAGAGAAGCTTGGCGAGATAGCGGTGGAGGTTAGCGGCGTTGAGGCGCGGGGCGTCGGGGGAGGTGTATGCCTCATCAAGGGAGAGCTCGATGAGGTGGCGGTCGAGGTACTGCATGTCGGAGATGTCGCCGCTGAAGCCCACGACGGACGACTCAGCGAAGGAGCGGAGTCGCTTGACGTCGGTGAAGCGGGCGAGGGAGCCATACGAGGCTATGGAAGGATGGTTAGCTGTGAATGCTGATGGAGGGAGAGCAATGGCGGACCCAGGTTGTCGGCCGCCATGACGACGCCGTCCTTGAACTTGACAGCGATGACGGAGGTACCGGTGACAATGGGCTGCTGGGTGTTTTGCTTGGGGCCGTTGTCGCTCATGAAGGTGGCATCGTAGGCGCCGTAGACATCGTCTCTGGGCTGCTGGGTGTTAGCTCGTGACATGACATGGAGATACAATGTGGATGGACATACACGACCCCAAGCTTGCGGACGGTGATCCATGGTTTCTGTGGTTGAGGATGGAGAGAGAAGAGGGTTTGGTGGTCGTCGAGGAAGGAGCTAGAGTGAAGAAGGAAGTAGATGAGATGGTTTGCGACGGATATCGTTCCGATATCAAGGGCAGATGTTGTTGTTGGTGATTACCTATGATGGGAGGTTCAACTGTCGCGTCCAACGGCAGCCTGCAACCAGCACAGCAGCAGCGGATGAGGTTTAGGCGGGACCGGGGCGGGGGGTTACATAAGCTGTCGTGATTGGCCTGGGCGGGGAAGCTGGTCGAGCTGCACCTCCACCAGGTAAAGGCATCTCATCCTCTTCAGCCTCATCTTAACCCTTCTCTTTCCAATTGCTCCTCGGCACGCGACATCAGATTGCAGCCTCCAATCGCGCCGTCATCTTCTTGCGCTGCCAGACTACATTTCCCACGAAACCAATCAATCCCTCTTCTTTAGAAAAGATGCTCACCGCCGTCGGCCGGGCCGCCGCCCGCCGCATCCAAGCACCATCTGCTCACCCCGCGGCCGCCGCCCAATTGCTCCTCCGCCACGCCCCGGTGGCCTCCGTGCTCCCCATCCGGGCCTTCTCCGCCTCTTCTCTCGCCCGCCTTCCCGCCGCGAGCGACAAGAAGTCCACCAAGACCAAGGCTACGGCCAAGAAGACCGCCGCCGCCGCGGACAAGAAGAAGAAGCCCGCCGCGAAGGCCAAAGCGGCCAAGCCCAAGCCCAAGCCCAAGGCCGCGCCCGCGAAGCGCTCCCCGGGAAGGCCCAAGAGGGAGCTCGACCCCGAGGAGCGGAAGGAGAAGGAGAAGAAGCTCGAGGTCCGCGAGCTCAAGAAATGGGTCCTCAGCGACACGCCCGCCTTGCTGCCCAATTCCAAATGGACCCAGTTCCTGTATGACAACAAGGACGCGCTGAAGGGCTCCAACGGCCTCGGCCCCCATATGACTGGTCTTTCCTCCAAGTTCCAGAGCCTCTCTGCTGCCGAACTCAACGTGCGTTCTCCCAAGCTCCTATAGTATTTACCCCTCTAGCTAACGCATGAATCTGTAGCATCTCGAGGACAAAGCCGCGGCCAACCGCGAGAAGAACGCCAACGCTGTGAAGGCTTGGATCAAGAGCCACGAGCCGGCGCTCATCCACATCGCCAACCAGTCCCGCCGCCGCCTCAGCAACCTCACCGGCAAGTCCTTCAAGACCCTCGAGGACGAGCGCCTGCCCAAGAGGCCCCTGAGCTCCTACACCCTGTTCTCCGTCGACAACTGGTCGCGCATGGGAAGCAGCGATGCCATCGAGGGGTCCAAGCAAATGAGCCAGGACTGGAAGGCCTTGAGCGCTTCCGACAAGGCTGTCTACGAGGACCGGAGCGCCAAGGCTTCGGCCAAGTACGACGCTGAGATGGAAGTCATTAGGGCGCGTGCCGACGCCATCAAGGCCGAGGCTGCTAACAAGAAATAGACGTGATTGTCACTCAATCAAAGAAAGAGAGTGTGCACAGTGTCTTTATCTCCATGGAGGCCACAACAGGTATCGGAATGTAGGACTCTGACAATGGGCTCTGGGGCCACCGGATAAGGGGCGAGGGATTTGTATTTGTGTGCGCCTGTATGAAATCCAGTGTATGGTGTTAACGCCGGCTGGTTTTAAGCAGGAGGGTTCTGTGGTGATGCTCATGATAACATAAAAAACACAATGTCAATAGTGGTTCGTTCATTCAGACTCGTTCTCTCGTGTCATCGTCCTTGATCCAACTCGTCGTTCCCAACCTGCTCCATGCCTCGGTAATCATGATATAGCCCAAAGCCAACCAACGCCTCGCTTCTCATGTTGAAAGTATCCCCAAGCCCAATTCATCTAGGATAATGCCTCCGGCGCATAGTCATTCCGTGAACCCCCCAGCTCACCACCGCAGGTTTCATAATCAGGCCTGCTTCTCGTATGGCGGAACCTCAAGGGCCAGCTGCCCGTCTGCGCCGTACCAACTCGCTCCCGTCGTCTTGAGCTGCCTCCCACTGGCCAAGTATAAGAGCAGATAAGTATGCTTCGCGACGTGCCCCCAGCAGTACAGACGGATCCAGTCGTGACTCTTATCACGACGGCACCAAGTGCCCCAGCCTGCCAGCCCACTACGCAGGTAATGGCTGAGGAAAATCCACATATCGAACCGGATCTCAGCACTCCAGTCTGTGCAGTCTAGAAGCCAGTAGCCCCGTTCAAAGGGGTCCAAGTCCCGTTTGGGGTCCGGACGATATCGAGACGACAAATCTCGGGCTAGCTTGGCGAGCTTCTCTGAGACCAGATCGGAAGGGTCCACGTCGTCTACCCCCACTGGTGGGGAGGGTGGTCGTATCTCGAGGCTGCTGCTGAGCTGTTCCACTTGCGAGTTCCTGGTTGACAGCGTAGGCCCCGTGTCGCTTGAGCTCCGGACAAGATCACCGTGTTGTAGGTGGTTCACCTTGGGGCGTTTGGCCGGCGGCGGTTCTGAACCAGCACGGGGTGACGCTGCCGGTGATCGAGAGCTGACTATGCTGCTTGAAATGTGGGTGATATCAGGGCCTAGATTCTCAAGAGCTGCGTTCTCAGTGTCGCCTGAAGCCCGTGGCGCCTCAACTGTTATTGGCACTTGTGGCGTTCTTGGAATTATAGTACTGTTTTTTATATATCCCGGCTCCTCAAGTGGTAACGATTCATCCTGCGAAGGGATGGGCAAGGAGGACGGCACGTCTACCTGGTCTGGGTTGGACGGGGGAGGGAGCCTCTTCCGAGCATTCGGGGGTGAAGACGTTGGCGAAGCCTGTGGTGACCCGGCCCGGCCGATATAACGCTGTAGCACACGAGAAGGCGAGACGCTCAGTAGACCGGCATCTGGCATGGGGTACGAATCACTGATCTGGCTGGGCGGCGCAAACCAGGACTTGAGAGAACCAGCCCCGGTCTCCTGAGACGACATGAGAACCTCCTTCTCAACTGGCACCATGTACCGCATACACGGCGAGGAGCGGTTATCTAGAGCGCCCTCGAAGCTCAAATCCTGGGATCCAATTTCAAAGGATTGCCCAAACGATGCGGCAGCCATGCCCTGGCTGGGTGACGGCGCTGCCCGAGCCCGAGCCTGCTCCTGCTGTGTAACGCGCGCTTGCGCATTCACCCACGACTCCGTCAGCGGAAGCGCCGTGCGCGTCTGAGGCTGGAAGGCGAGGCATGCCCGTGCAAGCTGGCGGTAGACGACATCATCGGCTGCGCGGCTGGGTGCGGTGATGTGGACGAGGATCTCGGTGTCTTCCGCGCTGCTGCTGGCCATGGTTCGAGTGCTGGAGGCATAGAAGCATGGCGATGGATGCGCGCTCCTGGGGCGAGGAGAAGAAGGGTGAAGCGTGATTCAGGTGGGTTGTTATATGTTGTTGTCCACGTCGTTCCAAGACACAGCAACCAGAAGCACGAGCCAATTGCCAGTCATGGGTGTGTAAGGATATAGATGGACAACAGGCAGCCAAAAAGTCCAAGTCGTGAGAGGATCAGAGAAGAACCTGAGGTCTATAATCCCTAGGCACACATGCAGTAAGTGGTTGATGAATAGTGGAGGAGCGAGGTCTCGTGATGCACGAGATTCACGGTCTAAAGTTGACGCCGCTGAAGACCTACCTATCCAGATGGAAGTCAAGGCACCTGGCACCTTCCTTCTCCAGCGGGTTGACGGGTGCCAGGTCCGCTATAGGTCAAGCCACACAACAGCCTAATGGTCAGTATTATTAGCCTAAGGTCAGTCAATCAGCCACAGAAGACCCCTGCTCAACCACCAAAAAAAGGTACGTATCCACTGTCGACGACGGATACTACCAAGTCTCTCCTCCGAGACACTTGGCTTGATCCTCGTCCCTCTCCAATCCCTCCTCCACACCCTCCCCCGTCGCATCCAAAAAACCATGGCAGAATCTACAGAGTCAAAGTCCAGAGGCCCCCTCGGCAGGGTCGTCGTCATCGGCGGCAACGGCTTCCTCGGCCACCACATCGTCAACCAGGCCCTCGAATCATGGACCACCACGGCCGTCTTCGGCGTCGACCTGCGATGCGAGCGCAACCGCAATCCAGCCGCCGAGTACCGCGAGTGCGACATCACCGACCCCGAGCGCCTGCTGTCTCTGATTGAGGAGCTCAAACCCGACGTCGTCATCCACACGGCGTCCCCCGTCGCCAACAACCCCAAGATCGGCAACGACATCTTCAAAAAGGTCAATGTCGACGGAACACAAGCTGTGGTCGATGCCTGCCAGCAGGCCGGCGTCAAGGCTCTTGTCTACACCAGCTCCGCCAGCGTCATCAGCGACAATGTCACTGATCTGCTCAACGCAGATGAGCGGTGGCCATTGATCCGTGGAGATCAGCAGACCGAGTACTACTCCGAGACCAAGGTCCGTCATCGCGTCTTACCTACCCAGACATGAACACAGCTGACTCGATACCCTCTGTAGGCTGCCGCCGAAGAACTCGTCCTCGAGGCCAATCGCAAGGACGACTCGAAGCTCCTCACCTGCGCCATCCGCCCCGCCGGCATCTTTGGTGAGGGCGACGTCCAGACCCTCGCCGGCATCCTGAACGTCTACAAGCGCGGCAAGCACAACGTCCAGGTCGGCAGCAACGAGAACCTCTTTGACTTCACCTACGTCGGCAACGTCGCCCACTCGCACCTCCTCGCCGCCCAGCTCCTCCTCGTCACCGCCGCCTCCCCCACCGTGCCTCTCGACCACGAGCGCGTCGACGGTGAGGCCTTCTTCATCACAAACGACGAGCCCGTCTACTTCTGGGACTTTGCTCGCGCCATCTGGCACGCCGCCGGCCACAACAAGGGCAAGCAGGGCACCTGGACCCTGCCGCGCGAGCTGGGAATCGCCCTCGGCTTCATCAGCGAGGTGTTTGGCAGCATCCTTGGCCAGACCCCGACCCTCACCCGCAAGGCTATTATTATGAGCTCCATGACCCGCTACTACAACATCACCAAGGCCAAGCGTATTCTGCGCTACCAGCCCGTGTGGACGCTGCAGGAGGGCATCAACCGCGGCGTGGAGTGGTTCGCTGAGCAGGACAGGCAGCAGGCTGCTGCTGCCAAGGCATGATGGTCAGGGCCAAGCTTGAAACGGGCAAACGAGGAAGAGAAGGGGGCTCTAATGAAAAAGGCATTGAGGAAAGAAATTCACATCCAGCCAGCCATGAATGTACATACCTGGTTCTTATATCCAGACAGGCGGACGTTTAATACAACAAGGAAGAAGGCTTCGATTTTGAAGCACACGACAACAACGATAAGCACACAGGCACATAGGCACACGGGCACGCAGCAGGTCCTCGATTGTAAAGTCGTGAGTACCCAATCGGAACAGATTCTATTGTTCCTATCTCTCTGTCGTCCATCCATGCCAGGTTCCATCCGTGACCAAAAAAAACCCTTCTGATCCCAGAATGAAGCCAACATGTTGCATCCTCACATCTGACCCATCATCCACGCACCCGCGAGAGGAATGTTCTATGCATCCCTCATCGCTCTGCTTCCTTGTCTCGCCAGGGAATCAACCCGTTCACATGGTTACTCCATCCAACGCAGGTATAGAAGAAAGAAGAGAAGAAGAAACAAAGATAACAACACCCCCTTTTGACCCTTTTTTTGGTTTCGTGAAAAAAAGGCATCAACCTCCGACCGCCCCCCAAAAAAGAATAAAACTGAACCGAGAATCGAAAAAAAGGCAAAAAATGAACCAAGCTCTCGCATGTCACCCATGTGATTGGAGGAGGACCGGAGCGGCATAGAGTAGTAGTAGTAGTAGTAGTAGGTGGAGAAGTGAACAAGACGGGGGAGACCGACATCTCTCCTCTTGCGAGGAGACAAAGGTCGGGAAAGCACCAGGTCCGTCGTGTCGTGCGGGAACAGGGCTGAGGGCTTGTTGGCGATCTGCTTTTCCTTTTCTCAAGGGGGTGATAATAACAGGCGGAGGGAGAAGCGAAGAGGAACGCCGTCGACTATGCAAATGACTCTACTCCCAAATCATGCCTCCTGAACTGAATGGGGAAACGAAATGAAGCTTAGGACTGGGCGTTGCCTGGCCCAGAAGGTGAAGAATATCGTTCGTTGGAAAGTACCTATCATGAGTTGCCCGACACACCAAGCCCGCTGCCTTGTCGGGCGAGACCCGAGTTGCGCCACTCCCGCCGCCGGCTGTGCTCAACGTTATCGAGTTGGCTGTCCGACTGGTTAAACTGGTTGGCGTTGTACGGTGAAGGGTTGCCTAGATCGTTCCGGGCTCTCCAGCGTGTTGGAGGTGTGCCGGGACCATTGTTGACATAGGCCACGGGAGGTTCTTGGATCGTGCGAACACTGGTTTCGCCCTGCCACAGGGCTGGGTCCGTCTCTACTCGCCGAGCTGGTGGCCGTGTCGAGTTGTCCTGGCGGTTATAGACCTCGTTGACCTCAGTGATTGAGATCTGTCCCCGCCGGTCTTGGAACCGCTTGAGAATCTCCTTGGTTGTAATGTCTCCGCTGTTGCTAAAGATGTAGGGGTCGTTGAGGAGGCCAAGGATCTCGTCGGGAACCTGCGTTAAGGTCAGAAAACACTCCATTAAACAATCCGATCAAGACATCTTACCTGGCACATCTCCTCGATATGCCCAATCATCATTTCTACCGCATCGATAACATAAATGGCCTCGCTGTCTAGAGCGGGTGCTCTGGATGGGTTCATAAGGATGTTGGGTGCAATAACTGTCGCAAGGTTCCTGATGTCCATCTTGGATCCAACTTCCTCGTCCAGCTGGTGAAAGGAACCTGCCCACTTGAGGAAGCTGAAGAGGATCTCGAGGCTGTCCCGATGGCTCTTTGGGAGAAGACAGCAGGTCAGGTGCAGACACTGCTTCCTCCTCTCAGGGTCTGCGATCTTGGCTGCGCTGACCCATAGCCTGTACAGCTTGTGCGTCATCAGAGGGTCTGGTAGGTCTCGCAGGTACCGCTTGAGAAGAGCCGCAAGCTGGATGACGGGTTGTTCCATGAAGTTCACCACGTCGCATCCTTCGGCGTTGATCTTCTCCACCAGGCCTTGCTGCTTCTTGATGTTTCCGTTCTTTCGGAACACACCCTCCACCGAGAGATCCATCTTGCGCATCGACGATACGATGTCATCGATGACGGCTGGGATGCGAAGCGTGCCGGGTCCGACGCCGTCTGTAGACTCTGCGCCGTCCCTCTCGATGATGATTTCGAGCGGCACGCCAAACACGCCCTTCTTCTTGACGCTCTTGTTCTTGTCGTTCTTGAACGCCTTTCCAAGATTCTTCCAGAAGGTCGCCTGCTTACGCGACTCGATAAAGCCGAGAAGCTCATCCAGCGAGAACTCTTGCTCGATCATGGGCTGCATGGTGAGGACGGCGAGGTGGCGGACGTTGAAATATTCGAGACCAGAAAGCTCCGAGAAGAACTTGCGGCCGATCCGCTCAGGATAGGCATCACCGCGGAGCTCTCGCTCACGTTCGCTCGACTGCGTTCGCTGATGGCCTGAACCGCCGGGTGCGTCAAGAGAGCGGTCAGAGAATGGCTGCGGAGTCCTTTGCTGCTGTTCTCGGGACTGCTCGACAGCTACTATCCTCGGAATGTCATCGAGGGTGATGCCATCGTTCTGCCCAAACATGAGATCGGTAGAACCTTGGGGGCCATGGCCTTGCCCACCGTCTCCAGCTGAGCCGGGGCGTGGTGCCCGGCCGTCGGGGTCCATTACGCGAGAGGTTCGGGCCTGTCGTACACTAGATGACAAGTGTCGATCTAATCGCGTACTCCGGAGCCTGCGTACATCATTCAGAGTGTTCTCATAAGACGACTCACGATGACTGTCCTTGTTATCACCCAGCCCCCGTGACCGAGAGTCTGCACGGGGCCTTGCATCGCCGTCATGGCCAGATGCGCCGTAACCGTTACCGTTGGGGTCCTCGCCGGCGCGCGGAAGGGTGCCATTGGCTCTCAGGATGTCCAGCAGGCGAGCCAGAGCAACCCGGAGGAGGAATACGTATTGCTGCAGCTTGGAGATATGCTCAAACTTCATTGAGGCGTCGGCGTTGGGGCCAGCACAGTTTGTGCAGCAGATCTTGCGGTCGAAGGCGCTGAAGCGGGCGTCCTGCAAGGCACGGCCAAGCTCACGCCCACACCTTGTGCACTTGACACAGGTCAGATGCCACCTCATGTCGGCGCTCTTGGCACACTCGTCCTCGACAGATCTATGGCAGAGGGTGCAGTGGTCCGAGTCGTGCGATGATAGTCGCGAGCCGTCTGCATTCACCTGCAGCTGGCCATTGTCGTTCTTGACGGCATCGAGGTCGCTCAGGTCGTCGAGGAACTGATAGAGACCCGTGGAGGCGCTGGCTTCGCGCTCGAGGCGCAGTGCCCCTTGAAGGCAGATCCGGATGAGGAGTTTGAGGTAGTGGGCGAGACCAGTGACGAGGGACAGCAGCTCCTGTGTGACGCCTAGCTTGTGGCCACCGCTGTCCTGTGTCTTTGACAGCAAGGAGAAGAAGGACACAATCTTCTTGCATAAAAGCTTGGCTTCTCGGCCGTAAGACATACCTGATCAAAGTTAGACTTGGCGCACTTCGACTCGGGCACATGCAGGGTCATGTCTTTACCTTTCTCATTCAGGCCCACCATGGTCGCGTCGAGCCGGTCCGCAGATTGGAACAGGATCTCGACGTGCCATATGAAGCGCTTCGCGACCAGAACGCCGTCGACGTAAGCGCCGTTGCTAACGTGGAGGAGCATGTCGGATATACAGGCGGCCGAGGATTCCTCAAAGGTCGAGAGCACACTCCATATCCGGAAGACCTTCTCCTCCATGCGCTCCTCCTCCACACGGATGAGGTCTCTGCCCGCAGGGTCATCCGAACTCTTGAGAGCAGGCGGTGAATCCGTAGGCTGCGCCAGGCGCACGTTCCA
The DNA here is from genome assembly GCA_013623515.1 of Fusarium illudens. Classification (NCBI taxonomy): domain Eukaryota; kingdom Fungi; phylum Ascomycota; class Sordariomycetes; order Hypocreales; family Nectriaceae; genus Fusarium; species Fusarium illudens. Next base: position 12,727 of record JABFEX010000218.1, read on the forward strand.
AAATTTATGAATCATGTAGCACTCGGGGTGCCAATGCTGGTTCTGGCCGTTCCTGAAGATCTCGACAAACTGCTTCAGGATGGCTGTCTGGCAGCCATTACAGCGCTGCGCAAACTGTGTCGAATAGTGATAATGGCAGTAAACATTCCCATCATGCTCGTAGTAACTATCCTGGGCGCCGAATATCGTTGAACATAATGAGCAGGTAAAATGGTCGACATGGTACTTTCGGTCTAGGGCGGTGATGTATGAGCCACGCAGGGCACCCCCGCACTGGTAGCAGAGGAGGCCCAACCGACGGAAGTAGTCCGTCTCGCATAGGGGATACTGTCCCCGGCCGTTCTCGTCGTCGGCCGGGAAGAACTTGGATGCTACTATCTCACCACAGTCCTGTCCCTTGATTAGCATCGACACAGAGCAGGATGGGGTACCTCGGGGCGCCGCACCTGACACTTGAAACAGTCGAGATGAAAGGTTCCTTCAAGAGCTCGAACAAACTGGCCCGTCAAGGGCTCACCGCACGCCTGACAGGTCCTCGTCTGACCGCTGGCAGATCTTCCACCTCGCCCTCTCGACCTGTTCCGCTCAGCACTTTTACGGGGCGGCTGATCCTCAGCCCATCCGGGGGGAGGAGGATTGGGAGTGCCCGGTGCAGAAGCGGGCGGTCTGGGCCGGTAGCTGCTGTCGGGCGTCCTCGTCCGGTGGCTACCGTTCTGCCAGCTTGAATCGGGATGCGGAGGCACGTCGGAGCCGGTGTGGTCCCGGGATTGGTCGCCATGACCATGTTCGCCCAGCATCGCGTCGTCGTAGCCCGACGCCATCATGAGAAGCAATCCAGAACGTCGTCGAGATACTCAGTCCCCCCTCCAAACTCCAAACTGAATCAGTTGCGAATGTCTCCTCGGCGCCGAATGTCCAACAGAGGTCGACGGGCGTTCGCAGCGGTCGGCATCAGCGCCAGCTGGGGAGGGCGGCGGCGGCGGCGGCGACGAAGAAGGTATCGATGCCAATTGGCGAAGGCAGGCGGGTGATGTGGTATGCAACAGAAGGTAGTCTCGGTCGAGGGAGAGGTGACAGCGAATATGGGCTGGTGTTCGCGTGACGGCCCAACGATAAGCCACCCAGTTCGGACTGGGGTGATGGGGGAGGCGGCGGGAGGAGCAAGTCGGTGGCAGTGAAGTGAAGCGGCACAAGACAGCAGGGACCCGGCAGCATGCGAGGCTGGAGCATGTAAACAGCGAGGCTGAAGCGAAGAAAAACAGAGACAATGGAAGAAGATGCGGTACGAGACGCGGCGCAGCGCGTCTGCGGCGGCGTGGATGAAGGAGCGTGGGAGTAAAGTCGAAGCCTGTCGTGGGAGAGTAAGGTATGGAGTAGCAGGAGGCGCCTGGTGGTAGGGGAGCTGAAGTCGTGGAAACGATGGGGGGGGATGGATGGAGCGTGGTGGTGGTGGAGGAGCCCAGGTGGAGGAGGACCTGGCTCCTGCTTAGAGGGTACCTTCACCTACAATAGGGGATTAGCACCAAGGACCTAGGGGCCAAAGTACCTCGAGGTGCTTGGGTGTTGGGCTACCTAACGGCGGGGGGTCACCTAGCGGTTCTGCGCCGCCAGATCAGGGAGCTAGGTCAGAGATGGCCCAGGGGACTCAGTCGAGGTGGAGGTATGGAGGTAGAGGTACCTGGGCGATCGGATAGCAGCAGGATGGAGTCCCACTCAGGTAGCCCGGTACATGGATGGATGGATTCTTCTACAAAAGCTGGGCAACACAAGGCAGACGGATAGGTAGACAGTCAAGGCATACGCGGAACTTGATGGCGCAATTTTTTTTCTTCCTCCTGCAAAGAGCAGACTTGGAGAGTGACCCATCCAAACGCAATGCGATGGACCTGAGGTTAGGTTACTGCTGACGGGCCGGACCCTGCGCGTGTTTAGGCGTTAGGGGCGTTGGATAGGTAGGTATGGATGGACTGCAATTTCCAGGCCACGGGGAGCCACGTCGAGGTAGCGATACTAAAATAAAAATAAACGGTGGAGGTTTCGAAAGTCGCTTCCTTCGCCGTCAGCACTGCCAGGGCGGGTATTATTAGTAGGCAATCACAATAAAGAATGGCAGCCCGCCATTTTGCCTTCGAGTCTGCCCTCTGCTTTCGTGCTCAGGGCGGGCTGCTTGATGAGTGCCCGAATGCCCCCGTCAGCACATCGTGGCATCCAATGTCACTGAGATGGAGCCCCAGAGTCATCCTCAGCCCGCCTATTCCCCTTCGAGACCCGACCCGACAGGACCCAGGCAAGGCATTGTTATTGTCGCAGCGGGAATGCCTCCATCCATGCGATGGATGGGTCCCGTCTTGAGGCGTTTGAGCCTGAGCCTGAAGTCTGCCTGAGCCTCTGGACCGCACGCACGCAGACTACTGTACCGCATCAGCCATCCATAACCATCCATGGTCAAAGCTGGGGGGCGCCCTACTACTACTACCGCCGCTTCTGCTATGGACTACGAAGAGTTGTGACCCTGGGCAGAGCCCCCCCGGCTTACCTGACACTCGCAGCCCGGTTTCTCACCATTTCATCATGGGTTGATGAGGTCAGTTCCAGTCCCCAGATTTCCCTCTCGGACCTGTCAGACATGGAACACGCCCAATCGAAGCGGCCGCCCTCAGAGACGAGGTTCCGCTTTAACATGGCTCCTTGAGAGGGAAAGAGAAAAAGCCCCCGTCAGAGTCGCCCTGGTACCGCACATAACCTTGCCCTCTCTGAAATTGCAATGAAGATCTCATCACGTGTGCAGGAGCCTAGGGGGGTTTTAACCTGCAAGAGGCTCAAGGCATGTACGAAAGAGACTGTGCATCGGATGAGAGCAGTCAAAATAAAACATGCCACGGGCCATTGAGTGCACACTGGTGAGACTGCAGATATTTATGTCGTCGGCATGAAGGTTGGGAAGTGTGTGCCGTGCTTTTGTGCCATCCATCTTACCTGTCGCAATTTGTGTTGCATCGTCGACCTGGAACTTTTCTTCGATTTTTTCTTTCTCCCCTGTAATCTCTCGTGAGAACTTGTGAGCAATATTGCACCCCGACGTCTTTATTACACAAGAACAGCAACATTCCGGCTCATCAGCCAAATCAGTCAGACTCCCGGAATGTGGCTTTCAGGCTCTGGGATAGTCACGGCCCTTGCTTGGTCCTCGCCGGCGGCAGCATGAATTACAATTACAATGCTATAATACAGCAACGAGCCTATAGCACAAAATATCCATCCTCCCTCTCTCTCTCACCACCCTCCATCATTCGACGTCATTTTAGAAGACGCGCCAATAAAGCCAAGAGAAACAAATCATGCACGCACGCAGACGGGAAATCAACGTCCCCACACTCTTCCCGTCCCCGTTGTCGACAACCCTGCTGATGGTTGTCCAATCCAACAAAACCCCTGAGAATGCCGAGCTCGTCCATTTCATGTACAATACCCGTCTTATAAGCATCGTCGATGCTCAATCCCGGCCAATAACATCCTTTTGGTAGCATCTCGGGTGTATCCGAAGTTGCTCACTCGGGAGCTGACCAGATCTCGAAACTCACGTGCGTTTCAACCACGCACCAGCTCCTTCAGCCGCCTCTCAATCTTCTCCCGACCGTCAAGGGTCCGCCAAACTTCATGGGGCGCTCCATCGACAATGTCCCAGCTCTTCAACTTGTTCGTCAACTTGGTCAGATCCCGCTGCTTCTTCTCCCACGTGTGGCTTCGTTTGATGTGATCTCCAGAGCTGATCACCACCAGCGGAGTGTGCTTGTCTTGGATCTGACGGCTAGTCTGAGCATCACGTCGTGTGAATGAACCCGCCACAAGGCTCTCCTGCAGCTTTGCAAAGATCAACTTGCCTCCCTGCTGGGCGGATCGTCCATACACTCGGTCTCGGCTCGTTCGTCCTCGGAAAATGGCCCCTGGCAGTCGGTCGAGACCAAGCGGCGAGATGACACCTCGAAGCCAGAGCAAGAAGCCCCAGCCAGGCGATCCTACTTGATCGAGCAGATCCTCGTGCATCGGATCGATGAGAAGCAGACCCTTGACGTGGTCTCCGTTGCGTGCCGAAAAGACTCGGGAATAAATCGACCCAATACCCGCGCTGGCCAGAACCCATGGGCCTCTCTCTCCTGCGCCGATTAAAGCCTCGCTGAGAGTATCGACCACAAAGCCCGCCGATGATGGCGAGGGTGCACTGTCTGACCAGCCGTAGCCAGGACGGTCTGTGAAGCAGTAGCGGGAGATGGATCCGTTCTTGAGGGCGTTGTCGGCAAAGTCCCAGAATTCGTACTCGACAGTTCGCTCGCCGCCCTCGAACAAGACCGTAGGCACGTCATGGCCCTTGGAATCGGTTTTGTTCCCCTGGCAGTACACATGGATGCGATACTTGCCGTTGTCGACCCAGTGCAGTGTTCCTGGAGGCGCCACGCCCGCGTCCAGTGCGCGGAGAATGACGGTGAGGGTGATGAGGAAGACGGCCACCGACATGATGGCGTAGGCGATAGTCGAGATCATCACCTCGGACCATTCGAATAGGGTTCGCCTCGTCTCGGCTCGGCCGGTCAGCCGCTCCTCCTCCTCTGCCTTGCCCCATTTCACCATGCGGTCCGTCAAAAGGGTCCAGAGGCTCGTGAGAAGAGCCCACATGACACTGACAACGCCAACCCACCTCTCTTCGTACCGGGTCTTTTGCACAGACAGGATAAGAATCATGTCGAGGAACAAGATAGCCTGTGTTTCGGGTTAGAGCTATTCAATGGTATGTAGAAGCTGCATGGTTCATAAACGTACCGACATGAAGATGAGCAGTATCCTGACGGATTTAGATGGCACTTCGAAAAAGATGAGGGTGAAGGTCAGGTTAGCAAGGGTCCAGGTGGTGTATCCGAATGCGAACCACACGCTGCCTCGAGTCTGGATGCCAGGCGGCGTCGCAAACGTAGACACGAGCAGCAGGAGCCACCACACCAGAGTGATCAAGGTGAAGAGGATCGAGAGATATCGCAAGACCCGGATGCTCCATAGGTTGTACGGAGTCACGGCTGGGTCGTCGGGGGCAAGCAGGCCTTGGCCAGAGTTGACACGGTTGGGGAGGAGTCGCGTGTGCTCATCTGGCGCTGACTGCTCTCCGTCCTCACGCTCGACGCCATTAGCACCATTGGCACCATTCGTGTGCCTGTCCTCGCCGTCCTCGCTCGAGTCTCTTTTCGCGAAGATGGGCATGGTGAATGTCGTTCAACTTGCGATGCTGTCGTCAGTTACAATCTGCGTCAGAACCAGTCTTGGTGATGAACCGAGCACCTGTCTAGTCGTACAGTACAAACATATGTGATGCACCCAGGGAATCCCCTTGGATCCCGGATTCACCTCCAGAGTCTATATACCAAGGCCACCGTCAATGATCCAAAAAGTAGAATACGTCATATCGAGCCAGTTCAGCTCGCTGTGTCACCAATCAATGATGCTGGGGGAACACTAGCGGGCGGACGCAAGCCTCCGGGGTTCGGGAACTTGGTGCTTGGGCTGAGCTAGAGCTCTCGTGTGAATGGTTTCGTAATCCCGGGAGCATCGGTGCACTCATCGACAGAGCCGCAGATGGGCTGGATTGCGTGGAGTTGACGATGAAAGACTTTCGATGACGTGCTGTGTGTGCTCCCGAAGCTCTAGCCGGCTGTTAGCGTCCAGCTCTTGTACTGTACTCCGGCAGTCCAAGACTGAAACCAGCCTTCTATATCACCTGGAATTGGCTTGATTTATTGATTAATTGATCACCGGGGGGGGCAGAATCGTACGACAGGATGAAGACGAAAATAACATTCTCTGCATTCCACCATGAGGCTACTGTACAGTACCTACCTATCGATGTGTTCCACGGGCCTCCCAGTCTTGAATTCGACATCACCGTCACCACAATCACCACAATCACCACCCCGCCTACACGACCTCCAATGACATGCCCTCAGCATCATCACTCGCATTCCTCACAAACAGGAATCTCGCAACACCTTATTTCAACAGCTGCACCCTTGGCTGTCAGCCTGTTTCCATTCTTGCCTGCCTGATGTACTGATACAGTAGTACTGTAAATAGTGAGCTATAGTTAAGCCACGTGATCGAACACCGCCGGGATTGACGCCAGGAGGTGCCAACGGTACAACACCAGAGAAAGCCAAATACATAGCACAGCAGGCACAAGACAAGCAAAAAAAGAACCATTGCCTTTACGGAAGCAAAAGAAAAGTGACAATGCGTCATCCGGAATTCGAATCCGAGCCTCAACTTATCTCAATGGAAGAGTTGAATCCTAACCCCTAGACCAATGACGCTTGTTGAAAATGCGAGACATGAGAGGGTATATCAATGTGAGAGGACAACATATGGAACGAGAAAGATTTGATCCAGAAAGACCAAAGAATCGATCTAGCAGTGTATAATCTTAGTTTGTCTCATTGACCAATCTGAATATCGACTCCTCATGGTGTTACGGGACAACCAGCACGTGGAAACGCATGAGAGACTGACAAGAAGGCAGGTTCCATGGGTACACGGCACTTACAACATGAGGAGCAATCATGAAGGAGCATGAGGACCTACGGCTCACCCAAGGCAGTATTATCTCAATGTTTAAATCATCAGGTTCATAAATAAGTAGAAACGTGATGTATGGTTCTTCACCCCGCCAGACCTATGGTAAACACCACGACTACGACATGCCTTCAACATCGACACTCAACTGAGCGAAGACACCCAATCATACTGCCACCTCCGAGTAAAACATGTAATGAATTCTGACACCGAGTATCTGCCAGGGCATAGGCCATCTATATGATATTACACCATCTCCTGGCTAAGAGGGAAACGGCATGGGACAAGTTTACATTGGGTTTCAAAAGCCAAGCCTGAGAGTAAGATAGAAAGTCACAATAATAGAGGTTTACCGTCGGATGCATCATGAATATTTCAATATTTACCCCAAAGAGCAACATTATCACTTTACCAATGAGCGTTAGCATGGAATGGGCGCGGGGAGATTGTCAACTAGTTGATCCTCGGACGAGAGGAACAGGGGCTTGAGGTGCACACGCGGATTCTCATCACACCAGCCATTCATCACCGTACAGCACCTGATCACCGAGTCAAGGAGTCAAGCCATCTCATTAGAACAGGTCTCAAGTGGCTTGCTATCTTCTGAACTGCATGACACCGATTTCCGCCAATTTACATTCTCTAGCTATCGTAGCAACTAAACAACAGGCTGTGAGGCAGAAGAGGTAGGTAGTGTATCTCGTTGTGTGAATTTCGTGGCCAGCTAGGTATTGTAGGGTATATTAAATCCCATCTTCATCGTTCCAGACTCCGTTATTCCCATCGACTCCAGGCTGTGTTTCTGACATAGGAAATAAATCAAGCGAAAGGATTGCTGCCCCCAAGTCCTCATTCATCATTACGCGTAGATCAAAAGTGGCTTTCAGCTTTCCCACGGCGCGACCGGGTTGAATTCCTTGGCGCTCGGGACCGAATAGATACTGCTTGACATCGAGTGCGACGCTTGGCTGAGCCCCGAGTAAGACTGCCTCGACTGCTGTTGTTGCTGTTGGGCTCGCTTCAGCGCCTTCTCTGGGCTTGGGCCGCTCGTCGAAGTGATGGCGTTTTCTGGAATTTTCCCAATCGGCAAATGCAACTTGGCTGCTGCCCGAGGGTCGTTCATGTCTATGCCATATCGCTTGTACGTGTTCTTCTTCTGGTCCTTCATGGCCTGCGCAGATGGCTCGCTCACAGAAAGCCAGTCCTTGACTTGGGTGAACCACCGTGGCTTCCCAGACTTGGCCTTGTGCTTGTCTGAGGTTGGTAGAGAACCGCGCAGCCTCTCGTCCCCGCTGACAGAGGGGTCATAATCGGATTGTGAGGGTCGTGATGTGAGGATTGATGTGCCGTAGCTAGTAAGAGTGTCAGGTGATGAACCTTCCGCAATAGCCATGGTGTGGATCGTTGGTGTTGGGGGATGGAGCTCTTTAAAGTCGATTGTCGCTAATGCTGTCTGGCAAGTGCTTGAGAAGGGACTCTGATCAGTGTCCGTGTCTGCAGTGTGCGACTTGTGCGCTGGGCGATAATCTCGAAAGGGCGGAGAGATTAGAGCCTTCGCATCCAGAGACCGTGCAGTCTTATGCCGAGATGTCCTCCTTGCTTTGGAAGATCCCAAAGTGTCGGGTGTGCTGCTGAAAATGTACGTAGAGGTGGCCGGGCGTGTCGTCTCTGCACTCGCTCTGGTCCAGTCTCCGTCTTGAGTAGCTGGTGAGGTCTTGAATGGGTCAAGAATCGTGAAACGGCCAAAGATGGCGCTCTTCTTTCGTCTCTTCGTCTGATTCTAACCGACGTATGGTAGAGTCGAGGTCTTTGAGGGGGGCGCAGTTACTTCACCGTCGTGTGAAACGGATGCCACTGAGCTCTTCTGGGGTTGCCAATGGACTGGTATGTCCTCTGGGCCTTGGGTATGGGATATCAGGACACGGCGAGGTAGTCCAAGAGAGGTAGGGTATGAGAAATTCCGCACAGGCACTGGTTTTCTAGATGTCGATGCTTGAGGATGTGTATGAATGGATGGATAATCGATATCGATAAGTGTATCCGAAGCAGGCATAGTCCTTCATTCAAGACAATGAAAATATTTGCCCGACAAAAGTGGAAACCTGTCGAGGGAGGTCTTCTTGTCGTAAAGCCGGAGAGTGAGAGAACAAGCAATGCCAGAGTCTGAAAGGCAGGGCAGATTCCAGGTCTTGTCAGATGCAGGAACCGATGTCAGGTCTTAGCAGCGTAACATCGATTCGTTAGGCCTTGGCTTTGGGAACGGTGGTGGGAGGATGAGCGAGGTGCACGAGTCGTGAACGGTGTAAGTGGCAGCCACTTTGGCTGTAGCTAGAAGAACGGCGGAAACTTGGCGGAGAAATGGAAGAAGAAGCGGAAGCGAGGCGCTTCGTTAGCGAAAGGGAAATGCGAGGCTATCGAGGAGGATGTGAATGAAGGGGATGCCTGGAGAGGAGGATGAGGTTGGGAAGAAGAGGACAATAAATGAAGGCAGAGGGGAAAGTCGTAACGGAAGGAGTCGAGGGACTGGGGGAGGAAGGCGGGAATGAGACTGCGTACCTGCCCCGTTATACTTGACATCAACTTGCTCCCGCCTCACCCTCCTCCAAAGCCTCCGGCGTCATATTCACACCCACCTTCACAAATCACAATCCTCCACACCCTCGCGGGTCGACTTGCATCCATCGTTACCCACATCTTGGCTTCGCACTTAAGAGCTGGCATCTGCTGGCGGCCCAGGTGGGCAATCCGGCAAGTGTGGATGGGTCAGTAATTGGGCCTGGGGGACACCAACAATGGACACCAAGTCGAGCCATTTCCTTGGACTGCCCTGTCGAGCTGCAGCAAAGGGCGGAACGGTGCAACGGTGGGTGCCTGTGGCTTCGTTTCTTCACAGCTGAGAATTGATGTCTCGGTAGGTAGGTGGCGTCGACGGTGCGTCCAACAACTCAATCTCTCCTGGGCAAAAGCCCGCCTTGGACCGCCAGGATGCCAGATGCTTCTTGAGAATCCTGGCCCGTCATTTGCCGGAGCTGCCGTTGGCGCATGTGCCACATCTCTGCTCTCGTTGCTTCGCGCACAGCTAATCGAGCTACTGACGTCTAGTCTCGTGTCAACGGTGCCAAGATGCTCGGAGCTGAATCGACCTCCATATTACGGCTACGGTCAGTCAACAGTCAAGTGTCAGGCGCCTCGACCAGCAAGATGTTGCCCCAGACCCGACCCGAGAAGGGCCGTCACTAATAGAAATGGGATCCTCAATGCCGGCCTTTACGGCATCATGGCATCAACGTTTGAGTGACCTCCTCAGGAGCTGTACCGTCCCGGCCTAGCGGCGATCCAGCCAGCGACAGGTTAGATAGTGCTCATCGTACCCTGGCGACCGGGCTGACTAAATTCTCCTAGTTTATGACTTCCTTGCAAAAGCCGTCTGGGGCCTAAATTTCTCCTGGAGACGTGGAGGTCCGTATTGAATCCAGACCCTTCCGGACGCGTGGAGCCTGCGGGTCAGCTGGGGAACTGTTGCGTTCTCGAATGACGGTTCTAAGCCCTGTTTAACATGGGACGCAGCAGGCAAGTTGCTCAACAGAGAGTGTGGGAAATTGTCTACGGTGAAAAGCAAACGATGGAGCACAGGTGAGAGAGAACAACACGAGGAGCGCCCAGGAGAGAAATCCAAAGGCCGGGCGTTCTACAAGGGCCTCGGCATTGCAGTATCGAGTCTAATGCGGGTTCAACATCGGAAAAAGCAATTCGGACTGCAGGCATGGGCAAAAGCAAGATTCCCATTGTCTTACGTAGTATTTCTGTGCAGATAGCCGCCAGGGTGAACCAGTTGAAAGCAAGACTGAGGTCATTAGCTGCTGCAAGAAGCCAAAGCAACCCCCAATGTCTCGTCACCGACTACTAGGGAGTCCTGGACTCCCACCGCAGGGCTGGCTTGTCATCTATTTCCAGTGCCCCTGGCTGTCGTTGGCTCACAGCTACGCCTAGGCACGGGCCAGATCTAGACCACTCGAGGGCTACGCGCTGAGGAACAGGACATTACAACCCACAACCCATCACAAGATGAACTTCCTCGGGGGCCAGGGAGAACAGTGTTGGTGGTGACCATATCCTTGGTGACGGCGGACTCATTTCTCAGCAAACATTGTTTAAAACAGCCATGGCTCCCTTCAAGAACCGAGTAGTCTGCTGCGGCGCACAGCCGCTAATGCAACGAGTGTGGGTGGTCGCAGACAAGGCGCTGCAACACCAAGCCAGATAAGCACACAAGCTTTTCTAGGCGCAGCATCTGAAACCGAGGGATATTATGACCTTTCCAGCAGGTTGGTACGATGAGGCTCAAGTTGCCTATGATCGACGATCGACGTCGAAGTTCGGGCATAATGACTTGGGTAGACATTCGAGAAGGTACATGGGGGTTGATGACGATCCCGGATCGACAAACTCTTGCCAACGTTAACCACCATGCCGGTACGGATACCTTGGGATGAATCATTGCTGGACAACTACAACAAAGATAACAAAGCTGCTGTGTTCCTGATGACCCAATTCTGCGAACCATTACCCCTTGCGTGTGTGTGTGGCCGTGTGATGTCGGGAGAGACGCCGGTGCAAACTTTCGTCCGCGGTAAGGACGTGGAATAGTTAGGAGGTGCGCAGACTACACAAAAGGTGAGGGTTGTCTCACTCTGGTGGCTTCGTCATCGTGAGCGTATATGTCCTACACACCCAACCCAGGCTTGAGAGGCTCACGAGACATTTGAGCGTGCTTGTGCCTGGTGAAATGTGACAGGGCGACGTAGTAAATGTGAGCCTGAGAAGGAGGGAGCGTCAAAACGCAAGGTGGCCCGTGCTCACTCAGGATCGGAACTGGCGCAAGATCTTGTCCGATCGCCGGGTGTGGGGCCAGGCGATATCACCTTGGCCCACTTTCCCTCCGACTTCACCCCGCCTGAGTCGTCGAAGCCTCATGATGCCTGATGCTTTTGACTTCTCCCTCATGCGCGCCCGTTGATGCCTTCTCCCGTTGACTGACCCCAACGTAACCCTCACTAGACTCGACCTGAACCTGAACCTGGAATTAGGCTCCCGCGTCGGTCAAGCTTCAGGTGCACTTTGATCCCTCTAGTCTCCGCGTTGAGCCGTCCTGCTAGCCTTTCCGACCCCGCCAGAGCTACTGTACCGCTGCGAGGGGGGCTGCCCTCTTGAGACATATCGAATCCCAAACGTCCCTCTAGCCGGGTGCACCATTGCCTCTTTTCTCTTCTTGTCCCTCCCTCCCTTGCTTGTTCCCGCCTGTCGCGTCCTGCACGCCTCTCCCTATCGGGTCCCTCACCCGCCGCCGCCGACATCCCCTTCCGAGCTCGGCCTGTGTCTCTCCCACGCGCCAGGCCCGTGCAAAGGCCCGTCCTACCAACCTACTCGACACCTCCTCTCCCGCGGCGGACCTCGACCATGCCCGCCTTGACAATTTCCACCGACAACCTCCCGAGCGACAGGCCTCCCTCTCCCAACCGACCACCCGTCTCTCCTCTTACTCCAACGCTGGCTTCCGCGCAGCTCTCCGGGGCTGCTGCAGCCGGCGCCGGCGGTCGCCCGAGCCTCACGCACTCGCAGCCCGACCAAACCGGAGTGCCACCGCCTGCGCCCGTACCGATTGCCTTTGACTCCAACCCGGACGTCATCGCCCTTAAGTCTGCCATATCAATCCTACAGATCCAGCGACAGCGCGCCACCGCCGACATCCAAGCTCTGAACAGCGCAAAGGATGAGGCTGTCCAAGATCCCGAGGCCTTTGTAAAGGACCTCATCGCAGGAAAGATCAATGCGCCGGCCAACGACGACAGCGACGACGATGATGGCGATGGGCACAACACCGGCGATCAGCAACAAGACAACGCGGGCGAAGGACCATCCAAGCAGCGTGACGCCTCGGAGCCGCGGGCATGGGCAACCATTCCCCAACCGCAAAACGTAGTCCGCTGCCCGCCCATCAACTGGTCGCAATACGCCGTCGTCGGCGACTCTCTGGACAAGCTGCACAACGAGCAAGTCACGCGCCCGAGCCAGGGAACACCGGCCGTCGTCGGTTCCAGCGGCATGTACGAGTTCAAGGGAGAGGGGAGGCAGGAGAGATATGCAGGCGTTGCTGCGCCTTTTGCCCCGACGCAGGAACGGCTGAGTAAAAAGCCCAAGGCGAAGAGATGATGAGCGACGATGAGATGATCATGACTACAAAGAGGATGATGACCAAGTTCGGCCGTTGTATTTGAGCGATGTTTCGGGAAATGGCTTCCGGGTTGTTACATTTGTTATCTTGGCGTTGATGATTAGACAGGATGGCGCTTCAGAGGGTATTAGCAATATAGCCCCTTGCAAAGATTTTCTTTCCTCTACAGCAGGATGCCTCTTCGACTCCTTCAGGAGTCTAGCGCGTTTCACATCACTGCAAGCCAACTGGTATGAAGAATAGTGAATGCTCTCGTGACACTGCTCCGGGCAGGCCGTCCTCCCCCATACACACCGCGAAGCCTAAATGACCGGTTCACTTCAGGCCAACCATAATTGAAAGAAGGGTTCCAAATTCCAACCACGCCGCAATCCCTTGTGTATCGTCACAGACCTAAACGCCATGTGAAATCCGGAAAATATCTCCCGATATTCGCCTCATACGCCTCTCCAAAATGCCGAAAGCGAATCCTCAGGGCAATTCCAGCAAAAGTGGCTCGCACATCACTCCGGGAAGTCCCTATAGCAGAGAATTAGCCGTGTTCCTGTGGGTGGGCATATGAAGGCACGGTCAACCTACTCCATGCTCTGCTGGACCGACCGACGAAGGCGCCGGTTGTACTTCTTTTTGTCGTCTGCTCCTGCTCCCCAGTACATCTTGCTCGCTTCGGGGTTGACAATCTTCCGTGGGTCGTAGGCCGGCTCATCGTCCTCGAGGAAGGAAAAGATGGCCTCGATGTGGGATCTCACATCCTCTCTCTTGAGCGGGTTGGGTGAGTAACACGCTGTGCCGTCTGACGCAATATGGTGGTGGAAGATCTTGGTCTCAAACTTGACCCGGGGTTGCTCTTCGGGGAATCGAGGGCTGAAGTGCATCTTGATTCTGAATAGCCCGCCGTCAAGGTTGGTCATTGGGCGCCCAAAGTAGGTAATCACCCATGCAAAGGGGTTGTCGTTCTCGAGGAACACGTCATGGGGCATATCGCCCCTCTTGAACGCCTCGACAACCTGCTCGAACTGGTGCTGGAGGTTAACAGCGACAGTGCTCTCTCGCGCCTTGGAAGCCAAGCCTTCCTCAGCCCATTTCTGGGGCTCTGCGTCGATGGCGGCCTTGATGGTACGCAGACGACGTTCAATCTCGGTGTAGTTGAATTTGCCATCCATACTGTTGCTCCCGGGCGACTCGAAAGGCATTCTTGCGAACATCTGACCATCCTTAGTTTCAGATTTACCCTTTTCAACCGCCGCCAAGTACGACTCGAAGTACCACAAGAATCGACGCTTGCAGATGTCTTTGAATGGTTCAAATGGCACATTGGACTCGTCGATATCCTCCTCGTCAATGTCACCGTCACTGGCCCCCTCTCCGGCATGTAGGGGGCCGTGGGCGGTCAACCCGAGGTAACCTTCCAGGCGCTGGATGATGGAAATGCGCAGCGTTTCGTGGCGGATCTAGCAATAGTTAGGCGATGGAAGCACGAAGCTAGGCACGGAAGCGAACCTTCTGGACGTATTCCTTTTGCGCCTTCTTATCCGATTCATCGTTGGCATCCTCGAAGCCAGGCTCGTTTTCGTACGGGTTAGAGGACAGGAGACTCTGGATGGAAAGTAGGATGGATTCCAGTCCTTGGGCTGACGACCACTCCTCCCCACGCTCCCCACGCCACGTCCTACTCTTTGTGTCAGTGTCGTCGATCGGGGTGGTGAGATGTTCTTGGTTACCCTAGGATGGAACTATGGCCGTCAGCTCGGAATGTCAGCAGCCAGAATATGGAAACTTACAGGCAGACTTTGCCGCTAGAGTAGATGTTTGGGTTAAACCGACAGCGTCCACCGTTCGTAGTGACGCAGTGCACCGTGGGAGACTTGGAAGGGTAATCTGCAGATGGAGGTGAGAACGAACATGGGTATAGAATGGAGGCCTAACCTTTGTGGAATCGGATAGCAAACTGCATATTTCATTTAGCTGCTGCTTTCTCGGGTATATACGTGGCTCGCTGGCAACCAACCTCGAAAAGACCAAACTCGTACGGGGTCTCGTGAGGGCCCATGATGAGGGCCTTGACATTGCGGACATCAATATCGCGACATGCCACGGCGAGTGCTACGGTTGAGCGCGACGAGGTTAGATAACGGACACAGAGCCGCCGGATATGAGTAGGTGAACATACACAAGTCGGAGCTCTTCTGGATGTCGCTGAGCTCCTATATGTGATGGTTAGCATCTAGAGAGCTCACGGCGCAAAGACAAGGGATGGTGAAGGCGAGTGCGGGGCAAGTAACCTTGGAGATGCGAATGATCGACTGGTCCATGGCGTCTCGGGGGATGCAGATCAGATGGAAGTGGTTGCGAATATGCTCTGTCTGCAGAGAGCGACGCACATGGACGAGCCGCGATAAATTTGAGGGCTTTCGATGAAGTGCGACTCAAATGTCGAGTTGTAATCGCGAGGTGGAAGGTAGGTGGGAGGGTGATTGTTTAAGCCGAGCACGGCAGGAGTGGAGGTGGGCACTTCAGCTGCTGGGACAAGGGTCAGGCTAATGGCGGGGATGGGTCCAGGCAGGTCGTTGGCTTGGGCCTACCTAGCCATTTACAGGGCAACCAACAGACACCAGAGGCGATGACGGGCAGGTGGGGATGAAGTCTAATTCAGGTACCTACGTTGAGTGTGAATAAAGATCAAACGCAGGCAGTCAATACAGTCGTTTGACATCATCTTGCGTTTTTCTCCTACACAAGCACCCGAAATCATCATCGACGACGGGTGCAAATCAATTTCTTTGTCAAGACCATAGGGTAGGAGTCATTCACTGGGCGGCTACGTGCGTGCATCAGCCAACACTCGCATGCAAGTTACCATCCGTGCAAGGGTTTTGGCAGATTTTACTGGCACCCGTGATTCCGAGCCTCTTGACTGTATGTTATTATTGGAGCTCCGAGCTGGAACATAAAAGGTCGGGCGCAGCAGCCTGTGATCCATGTGCATGAGCCTCGCATGTCCCTCCTTCCATCCCAGCACTTGGTTCACGCAAGCAGCCCGGTAACCTCAACAGTAACGGCCAAAGGCCAGCGAACATCGACAAAGAGAAAACAAACATGAGTCCCGGGTACTCGAAGAAAGCAGCGGAAATGTGTAAACACAGGTGGATTTGCACACGTATCAACTAGCCAGCACATAGAACCCACCATGAATGACTACCTACACTCGTGGGCATGATGCCATGATCAACTTGAATGTCCAACCAGCATTTGCCATGTTTATGACCAGTCTTGCAGCAAGCAGAGCATGACTGCTTTATGATTAGTGAGGAGTAACTCACAGGTACCATATGCACAGGGAGATCTACCTATCCATGCGTGCTCAGGTTGTTCATTCTGCGCCTCGAGTTTATAATCCATTCTTCATGGTGCACAGCGCGAAATGCCAGGCAACCATCCTGGGAAGGCCAAGTGATTGTGGGGCCAGCCGCAAAAAGCCCCGGTGCTCCTCCATGGTAGCTTCCCAGAACGCGTCTCGCGTCTCCTAACGCGTAAATTGATTTTCTCCAAGCTCACTCCAGCACAATTCGACGAAGCGAGCTATCACCACCTATAACCGCGACATCGAATTCCCCTGTGCAAGCTGCGAACCACACACTCATTCACGTCGACTGATACGCCGATCACCTGCGCCAACATGGCGAGCTTCTTCGACCTCAAAGCTAGGAAGGCGGCTGCCGCTGCCAATGTGAATGCCGACCAGAAGCAGGACAAGTCCACCAACGCCCGAACTCAGCCTTGGGTCGAGAAATAGTCTGCACTTCCTATGCTCACTTCCCAGCCTCAAGACTGACAGATTGCAGCCGACCCAAGACCCTCAGCGATGTCACTGCTCAAGACCACACCGTCGATGTCCTCCAAAGGACACTCCAGTCCTCCAACGTGCGTCGTCTCACCCTCGCGAATCGATCCAGACCCTGACAGCTTCTTAGCTCCCGCACATGCTCTTCTACGGTCCTCCCGGTACAGGTAAAACGTCGACTGTCCTCGCGCTGGCAAAGGAGCTGTACGGCCCCGAAATGATCAAGTCCCGAGTCCTCGAACTCAACGCCTCCGACGAGCGTGGCATCTCCATCGTCCGAGAAAAGGTCAAGAATTTTGCTCGCATGCAATTGACCAACGCGAGCCCTGGATACAAGGATAAATATCCTTGCCCCCCCTTCAAGATCATTATTCTCGACGAGGCCGACTCCATGACACAAGATGCGCAGAGCGCCCTGCGAAGAACAATGGAGACATATAGCAAGATCACTCGTTTCTGCTTGATCTGCAACTATGTCACCCGCATCATCGACCCGCTTGCCAGTCGATGTAGCAAGTTCCGATTCAAGAGTCTCGACCAGAGCAATGCAAAGAAGAGACTCGAGGAGATTGCAGAGAAGGAGGGCGTTCCGCTAGAGGACGGCGCCATCAACACCCTCATCAGATGTAGCGAGGGCGATCTTCGAAAGGCCATTACCTTCCTGCAGAGTGCTGCTCGACTTGTGGGCGCCGGCGCTCCCGAAAAGGACGCTGAAGGTGCCGATACCATGGACGTGGACAAGAAGGCAGTGACCGTCAAGATCGTCGAGGACATTGCTGGTGTCATCCCCGAGAACACCATCGAAGACCTAGTTCGAGCGATACGCCCAAAGAGCTCGGGTCCCTCTTACCAAAACGTCTCTAAAGTCGTCGAGGAAATGGTTGCGGATGGCTGGAGCGCAGGACAAGTCGTTGGCCAGGTAAGCAATCCGACTCTGTGGGGAGACACCTCTGACAACCCTCTCAGCTGTACCAATCCCTCACATACGATGAAACCATCCCGGATGCCCAGAAGAACAAAATCGTCCTGGTCTTCTCCGAAGTCGATAAACGATTAGTAGACGGAGCCGATGAACACCTATCCATCCTTGATTTGGCCATGAGAGTGTCGATCATCATGACGGGAAAATAAGCGTATAGTGTCTCGAATGAAGAATGGAGTTGAAGGTAGATAGGTATGGGATTGGCGTTTGAGCTGGTCATATACCACCAGAACATCAAAGTATTGTATTTAAGCCATGATTCTATGCTGCGTCTTCCTGGCCAATCAGGCCCAAATTGCCGTGCAGTCCAGACCATGCATCCCTCGACTGCTCTGCATCCCTTTTCTCCGTATGTTTTCTGGCCTTGCTTGGAGTCCTGGAACCCGTGGCCAACCAGAAGTCGTCCTCAGTGGTGTCGGCTTGAGGTTCCTCATCCTGCTCTCCTTCGCCTTGTCCCAGGAGTTGATCGATCTCCTGTAGTGTCTGCATGGAAGTCTCCAAAGCAAGCTGCCCGCTTTCAACCTGTTCCGCCACATTCTCAAGGGTTGCAATCTTGGCCGAATCTGCTGCGAGGACCCAGGGTTGGACTTTGCCGGTGAACCCAGGCCGCTCGGTAGACGTCAGCACCTCTCCCAAGCCCGATCTCCTTCGAGATGCAGGTGCCACGGAATGGGATGGGAGCAATCGGCTCTCCTCAGTAAGATGGCTGAGCGACTGGCAAGAGTCCTTAACTTCCTTGCTCAGTGTCGCATTTGTATGGGCCTTTTGCGTGATCATGGCCTTTTGCTTCCTGGAAAGCGAGAGGAGAGTTTCGATGTATGGCGTGAGGAGATAGGTGCTCGGCACGGGATCAGCATCACCGACTTGTTGTTTAGACTCGGGGGGTGCGAGGATAGGTGCCGCAGATGAATCAGATCGCTCAGCAACCGTGGAGAGAAGGGATCGCCTGGCTGTGAGATACTTGGCGTACTTGCCCTTGATGGCGTCGAGTTGGGCGTTTATCGAAGCTTGATCTGAAGTTGCTCCGTGACCTCCGGCGCTACCCTCGGCCTCATCGTCCCCATCTTCATCCGTCGACGCCTTTCCGAGCTCAGTCTCAATCCAGGTGATGAGCTCGTTGCGAGTCGCATTCAGAGCATGCAGCCTTGTGCCATTACTGATGACATCTGGTATGTTTTGAGCATTAGACCTTGTTTCGCGAAGTAGTTGCTCCTCCCGCCGCAAGAGCAGCTTTGCCCGCAGAACAGTCTTCTCCAGTTGGGCAACTTGTTCCGTCAGATCAGGCTTTTTGGTGCTTTGCTGCACAACGAGGCCGTTCACAACCTCCTTGGGTACCCTGGGAAGACTGGCTGCCTCATGGAACATGTCTTCAGGGTCAAGATATTCGGGGGCGGCAGCGGGCTTCTGCATGAGCAGATCGAGGTGATTTTGAACCGCCAAAAGTCTCTCTTGCTTTGTCTGAAGTTTTAAAAGTGCAACTCGTTCTTCTAGCAAGTCGCTGCCGGTGGAGGGTGCTTCTTGTGACGAGGAAGGTCGCGAAGTATTGGATTGGACGATGTCGTCATATTTCCGGCGTGCTTCCACATTGGCCTTGAGGGCCTCGACATAGTCTCTGTATACTCCCTTTGAGTCGGGGTCGAGATTCACATCGTGGGCTGTATCTGTTAGGGACACAGGTTGATTGATTGGGCCATCATGGGAGCAGGACCCAAGGTGAAGAGCCAAGACCCGTCGGATGTAGTTGACTTGTTCACGGGGCTTTATAAACGGCTCAAGAGTATTCCGAAATGTTTCAGCAGTGTTGGATGAACTCGCCATCTTGGCTTCACATGGTTTGTCGGTGAGAAGCTGTCGAGTATTTGTTTGGGCTCGTTGCTCTGCTCATGAGAGTAAATAGCGGAGCGCCCCTGGTAAAGACTCGGCTGCTTAAGGTGTGGCTGGTGTAATCATTCAATGCTGAGCTTCCCCTGGACAATTCTCGCTATAATACATACCTACACATAAACAGTCAATTTGTCGAATAGAAACCGATTATACGATATGAATACACACTACCTAAGGTATTCATAAATTTATTTGAAATACGCACCTATCTGCAAGATCCAGGATGGAATCAGTGGAAGATTCAGCCACGCACTCAACCAACTCAACCAAGCCACAGACGCGCTCTAAACACACTAACCCAAGCGTGGCCTAGCGTCTCAGCATTCCAGGTTGCGATCTGAAATTTGCGATCGCGACTTCTCCAAAATCTTGGGAACAAATACAAACCACGACAACAACTGCGCATCAATCGATCGCATATTTGATCGCATATTTCGAGTCATCTAGGCAGCGGCTACATACTGGAAAAGCCGTGTCGGTGGCAAATCCATGATTATTTAACGGCGCAGTGCCCCGCGCTTTTGTCGAGAACATCGGCGTTCTCCAACAATAACAAAGCTTCACAACCACCGCCACCATGGCGGAAGGAAACCGAGATGTCTCGCAGTACAAGTACTCGGCCATGTCGAACCTGGTCCTCCAGGCGGACCGTCGATTCGTCACGCGACGAACCGATGAGGCCACTGGTGATCCAGAGTCGCTGGCCGGGCGCTTGAGCATCAGGGACATGGGCGCTCGAGTTGCCCGCGACGACGCGCCGAAGCCAAAGAAACAGCCTGGACTTCCAGACATCAAGAGAGGAAGTCTGCGAGAAGGCGAAGATATCCTGGCACGAGAACAACGAAGGCGGAAGGCGGAAGCGCACCAGTCTGCCGGTGTCCTCGGCACTAACGACCTCCTGGTGGAGGGCATCACATACCGACCACGCACACCAGCGACACGAGCGACGTTCGATCTCATCATCACAATTGTGGCAAATAATCTCGGCGACGTACCCCACGAGGTTGTGCGTAGCGCGGCGGACGCTGTGCTGGAGTATTTGAAGGACGACGATTTGAAGGATTTGGATAAAAAGAAGGAGATCGATGACATCTTGGGTGTGGCTTTGAACCCCAAGCAGTTCAACGAGATGGTAAATCTAGGAAAGAAGATTACAGACTACGACGCTCAGGACGATGACGACGATGTCGCCATGGGAGGTGCTGATGGTGACGACGCCGAAATCGATGAACGTCAAGGTGTCGCTGTCGCCTTTGACGAAGACGAAGACGATGAAGAGGGCGGCATCGTTCATGAAGTCCGCGACGAATCATCAGATGACGAAGAGGAAGAGGAAGGGACGAACGAGAATGCTGAGGCCAAGAATGAGGACGCCGTTGTCGCAGTGGGCGACGAGATGATCCTCGACTCGGCGCCATTAGGAGGCAACCAAGCAGAGAAAGAGAAGCACAGTGTGCCCGCACGAGATATCGACGCCTTCTGGTTGCAACGCCAAATCGGCACCTTATACCCCGATGCTCACGAGCAGACCGACAAGACGAAGGAGGCGCTGCGGATCCTTTCAGGCGAACCTGATGAGGCTGACGGCGAGGAAAAGTCTCTGCGCGAGATCGAAAACGACCTCATGGAATTGTTCGACTTTGAACACCACGAGCTGGTCCAGAAGCTCGTTGAGAACAGAGAGAAGGTCTTCTGGCTCACCAAGCTGGCTCGAGCAGAGACCCCGGAACAACGCGCCGATGTCGAAAGAGAGATGGGCTCTGAAGGCCTGCAATGGATCCTTCATGAGCTGAAGGGCAACAGCTCAGGCGAGGGCAAGAAGGGCAAGGTGGACATGAAGATGGACATCGACGTCCCAGCCTCTTTCACCGCAGAGGGTCCCAAGCCTGAGCGTGCCGAAGGCCAACTAGTTGGCGGGCTCCAGCCCAGGAAGCTCATCAACCTCGACAACCTGGTCTTTGATCAAGGAAACCATCTCATGACAAACCCCAAGGTCCGACTACCTGAAGGCTCGACCAAGAGAACATTCAAGGGCTACGAGGAAATCCATATTCCCACCCCTAAGAAGCGCAACGAGCCCGGCGATGTCTTGATCCCCATCACCGACATGCCAGAGTGGTCTCGAAACCCCTTTAGCAAGAACCAGTCCCTCAACAAGATTCAGTCCAAGTGCTACCCTTCAGCATTTGAAGACGATGGCAACATGCTTGTTTGTGCTCCCACCGGTAGTGGAAAGACCAACGTTGGTATGCTTGCGATACTTCGCGAAATCGGCAAGCACCGCAACCCTGAGACTGGCGACATCGACCTTGATGCCTTCAAGATTGTGTGTATCGCTCCGCTCAAGGCCCTGGTTCAGGAGCAGGTCGGAAACTTGGGAGGCCGTCTCGAGCCCTATGGTCTCCGGGTTGCAGAGTTAACTGGTGATCGTCAGCTCACCAAGCAACAAATCGCCGAGACGCAGATCATTGTGACCACTCCTGAAAAATGGGATGTCATCACCAGAAAGTCGAACGACCTGAGTTACACAAACCTGGTGCGCCTGATCATCATTGACGAAATCCATCTGTTGCACGACGATCGTGGACCTGTGCTGGAAAGCATCGTCAGCAGAACGATTCGCAAGACTGAGCAGACCGGTGAGCCAGTCCGCATCCTCGGTCTCTCTGCTACTCTCCCCAACTACCGAGACGTTGCCAGTTTCTTGCGAGTGGACACGAAGAAGGGCCTCTTCCACTTTGATGGCTCGTACCGACCATGTCCCTTGCGCCAGGAGTTTGTTGGAGTCACGGATCGCAAGGCCATTAAGCAACTCAAGACGATGAACGACGTGTGCTACAACAAGGTCATCGAGCACGTGGGCACAAACAGAAACCAGATGCTCATTTTCGTCCACTCTCGAAAAGAGACTGCCAAGACTGCCCGTTACATTCGAGACAGGGCGCTCGAGATGGACACGATTAACCAGATTCTCCGCCACGACGCTGGTAGCCGTGAAGTTCTCAATGAGGCTTCGACTCAAGCAACCGACAAAGACCTCAAAGATATCCTGCCCTACGGCTTTGGTATCCACCATGCTGGTATGAGCAGGATAGACAGGACAGACGTGGAGGACCTCTTCGCCCGTGGCGCTATCCAGGTCTTGGTGTGCACTGCGACACTGGCTTGGGGTGTGAACTTGCCAGCTCACACTGTCGTCATCAAGGGAACACAAGTCTACTCCCCGGAGAAAGGCAGCTGGGTTGAGCTGAGCCCTCAGGATGTTTTGCAGATGCTTGGACGTGCAGGCCGACCTCAGTACGACACTTACGGTGAGGGTATCATCATCACGACACAGAGCGAGATGCAATACTACCTCTCACTCCTGAACCAGCAACTTCCGATCGAAAGTCAGTTCGTGAGTAAGTTGGTTGACAACTTGAACGCCGAGGTTGTTCTTGGGAATGTCAGGACGCGCGATGAGGGTGTTGAGTGGCTGGGATACACCTATCTGTTCGTTCGAATGCTCCGTTCGCCTGGTCTGTACCAGGTTGGAGCTGAGTATGAGAATGATGAAGCTCTCGAGCAGAAGCGAGTTGACTTGATTCATTCTGCCGCCATGGTTCTCCGAAAGTCCAACCTCATCAAGTACGACGAGAAGACCGGAAAGCTCCAGTCGACCGAACTTGGTCGCATCGCCTCTCACTACTACATTACCTTTGGATCTATGGAGACCTACAACAACCTTATCCAGCCCTCCATTACAACCATTGAGCTTTTCCGCGTCTTTGCTCTCAGCGCCGAGTTTAAATTCATCCCTGTTCGACAAGACGAGAAGCTCGAGTTGGCCAAGCTGCTGGGCCGTGTGCCGATTCCTGTAAAGGAGAGTATCGAGGAGTCCCATGCCAAGATTAATGTGCTCCTGCAAGCGTACATCTCACGCCTCAAGCTCGATGGCCTGGCCTTGATGGCGGATATGGTGTACGTGACCCAGTCTGCCGGCCGTATTCTCCGTGCCATCTTTGAGATCGCATTGAAGAAGGGTTGGGCGTCTGTTGCGAAGACCGCTCTGGACCTTTGCAAGATGGCTGAGAAGCGCATGTGGCCGACCATGTCTCCCCTTCGCCAATTCCCCTCATGCACTCGGGATGTCGTTCAGAAGGCAGAGAGAATCGACGTGTCCTGGAGCAGCTACTTTGATCTGGACCCCCCTCGCATGGGCGAACTTCTTGGCATGCCTCGAGCAGGCCGAACTGTTTGCGGTCTTGTCTCCAAGTTCCCCCGTGTTGAAGTCCAGGCTCAAGTGCAGCCCATGACCCGGTCGATGCTGCGTATTGAGCTGAGCATCGCTCCCAACTTCGAATGGGATGATTCTATCCATGGAGCTGCCGAGAACTTCTGGATCCTGGTCGAGGATTGTGATGGCGAGGATATTCTCTACCACGACACTTTCTTGTTACGCAAGGAGTACGCCGAGTCTGAGACGAATGAGCACATTGTCGACTTCACGGTGCCCATCACGGACCCTATGCCTCCCAACTACTTTGTCTCGGTTGTATCTGATCGGTGGATGCATGCTGAGACGAGACTTCCCGTTCCCTTCCACAAGCTGATCCTGCCTGAGAAGTTCCCTCCCCATACCGAACTTCTTGAGCTTCAGCCTCTGCCTGTCTCTGCGCTCAAGGTGGCGAGCTATGTTGACCTCTACCCTGACTGGAAACAGTTTAACAGAATCCAAACGCAAACGTTCAACTCTCTGTACAAGACAGACCAAAACGTATTTGTTGGAGCTCCTACGGGCAGTGGCAAGACAGTCTGCGCCGAGTTCGCTCTCCTCAGACACTGGTCGCAGGCCGACTCTGGCCGAGCTGTGTATATCGCACCTTTCCAGGAGCTTGTTGACTCTCGTCTCCAAGACTGGCAGAAGCGATTGAGCCACCTGAACGGCAGAAAGGAGATCGTGAAGCTCACTGGCGAGACAGCTACCGACCTCAAGCTGCTTGAGAAGGGCGACTTGATCCTGGCAACTCCAACTCAATGGGATGTTTTGTCCAGGCAGTGGAAGCGCCGCAAGAACGTTCAGACAGTAGAACTGTTCATTGCCGACGAGATTCACCTTCTGGGAGGCTTCCAGGGTTATGTATACGAGACTATCGTATCCCGAATGCACTACATTCGCAGCCAGACAGAGCTCCCCATGCGAATAATCGCTCTGAGTGTGTCGCTCGCAAACGCGCGAGATATCGGCGAGTGGATTGATGCTAAGAAGCACGACATCTACAACTTCAGCCCCCATGTTCGGCCTGTGCCTCTTGAGCTTCATCTGCAGTCTTTCACCAACCCTCACTTCCCATCTCTCATGCTGGCGATGGCCAAGCCCACATACTTGGCTATTACGCAAATGTCTTCCGACAAGCCTGCCATGATTTTCGTACCTAGCCGCAAGCAGACTCGAGCAACGGCCCGTGACCTTCTGGCCGCCTGCTTCGCCGACGACGACGAGGACCGCTTCCTCCACGCCGAAGTTGAGCAGATGCAACCCCTGCTTGAGCGCATTCATGAGGAGGCGCTTGCGGAGGCGCTCTCTCACGGCGTTGGTTATTACCACGAGGCTCTCAGCCAGAGTGACAGGCGAATTGTCAAACATCTTTATGACAACGGCGCTATTCAGCTTCTTGTTGCGTCTCGAGATGTGTGCTGGGAACTGAACAGCACTGCCCACCTTGTTATCGTCATGGGAACGCAGTACTTTGAGGGTCGTGAACATCGATATGTTGACTACCCTCTCAGCGAGGTGCTGCACATGTTTGGCAAGGCCCTTCGCCCGTCCAAGGATGGCCGTGGGCGTGGTGTCCTGATGCTTCCTCAAGTGAAGCGTGAGTACTACAAGAAGTTCCTGAACGAGGCTCTTCCAGTGGAGTCGCATCTGCACAACTACTTGCACGATGCGTTTGTCACGGAAATCAGCACTAAGATGATCGAGTCTGGTGATGATGCAATCAACTGGACGACATTCACCTACTTCTACCGCCGACTGCTCGCCAACCCAAGTTACTACAGCTTGACAAGCACAACGCACGAGGGCCTGAGCAACTACATGTCTGATCTCGTCGAGACGACCTTGCGTGAGCTTAGCGAGTCAAAGATTATCGACTTTGACGAGGAAGATGGCTCTGTGTCGCCGCAAAACGCCGCCATGATTGCTGCCTACTACAACATCTCGTACATCACGATGCAGACATTCCTGCTCTCCCTCAGTGCTCGTACGAAGCTCAAGGGTATCATGGAGATCGTCACATCTGCGACTGAGTTCGAGTCGATCCAAATTCGACGCCACGAGGATGGCCTCTTGCGACGCATCTATGACCGGGTCCCTGTCAAGATGTCTCAACCGGTCTTCGACTCGCCACATTTCAAGGCCTTTGTGCTCCTCCAGGCTCACTTCTCGCGGATGCAGCTGCCAATTGACCTTGCCAAGGACCAGGAGGTGTTGATCTCCAAGGTCCTCAGCCTTCTCAGCGCCATGGTCGATATCTTGTCCTCGGACGGTCACCTCAACGCCATGAACGCTATGGAGATGTCGCAAATGATCGTCCAGGGCATGTGGGATCGGGATAGTCCTCTCAAGCAGATTCCTCACTTCACCCCAGAGGTTGTCAAGGTGGCGAACGAGTTTGGGTATGTAACGTGTTTTGATATGGAGATTGACATGCCAGCTAACGAACCCTACAGAATCAAGGACATTTTCGACTTCATGGAGGCGATGAACCCAGACGAGAATGCCGATTACAACAAACTTGTCAAGCGACTTGGCCTGTCGCAGAACCAGCTGGCTCAGGCGGCCAACTTTACCAACGACAAGTATCCCGATCTGGAACTCGAGCACGAGATTCTGGACTCGGACGAGATTAGAGCTGGTGAGCCGGCATACTTGAGCATCAAGATTGCGCGAAACCTCGAGGAGGAGGACGGCGATCACGATCCTACGGTGCACGCGCCATTCTACCCTGCCAAGAAGATGGAAAACTGGTGGCTGGTTGTCGGTGATGAAAAGACCAAGAATCTCCTGGCCATCAAGCGAGTGACGATCGGGCGGGAACTGAACGTCCGGCTCGAGTACACTGTGCCATCGCCAGGTGAGCACGACCTGAAGCTGTTCCTAATGAGCGATAGTTATGTTGGAGTCGACCAAGAGCGGGAATTCTCGGTGACAGCAGCCGAGGGTATGGACGTGGACGACGATGAGGAGGACTCGGACGAAGACGAGGAGTAGGAGCACGGAAGAAGCTCCCTCCAGCGGCGACTCGGTGCCAAGAATGGCTGTGTACACTACCTACCTACTGCAAACTGCCTACGAACGCGAATAAAGGGTGATGATTTTCGAACCCCTCAAATAGCACCATGGCCCAGGGCATTCAATGTGATCGAGATGTGCTCTTTGAGACCAGTTATCCGGATACAAGCCAAGTTGTGTGGACACGGAGTGGTGGAACACGAGTTGTGAGGCGCGAGGGGCGAGATGAGCTGTTTGGCAACGCCAGAGCGCGCCTCGCGGCGGCTGGAGCCACGAGGCGGTGGACGGCCACAACAAAAGTGATGAAGCGTGGAGACGATGGCAGAGGATGCTAGGGACGCGTCCCAGCCGTCGGGTTTGTATCCGGAGGCGCCGAATCAGTGATGGAAACGCGATGGGGCCGGTGTCGTGTGTGCTTGGGGTTGCTGATGACGCCGCCCGACGTGGGCGGCATATTCACATCACGTGATTGTCCATCCTCTGGTGACGTTGAAGTGTTTCCCTTGCCAGCCAGCCAGTCCAGCCCAGCCCATCAACTCGCACCAGTGTTTTTTCTCTCGTCACCCCAACATCCCGGCACAACTCGGCGAGGCGCTTCTCATCTTCAATTGCGCAACTCATCGTCACAACCCGATTCTCATCGCGCTACCAGTCTTGCGCCCCATTGACACGCGCCCTGCACGACCCGCTACGCGTTCGACCATCTTTTCCTCCCCCGGCTGGAACCCTGCTTCAGGCACCTGTGACCTCTGACCAGTGAAGCATCGTCACCTCCATCGCCATGGCCGACCAGCCCAACGAGAAGCCCGAGGTCGCTGCTGCTGCTGCTGCTGACGCGCAGGAAGCTCCTGCCACCGAGAACAAGCCTGCCGAGGCCCCGTCGGTCGAGGACAAGGCCGGAGAGGTCGCGGACGAGACAACCAAGGGAGGCGACGAGGATGATAAGGCCGCCGAGGGTGAGTTTGCATTTTCACGCACGTCGCGTCTTTTGCGCATATGATCGCATGGCTCCTGCCACCGCGCTCTAGTTTCAGGCATTAATGGCCCTGTTGCCGCGGGCGCGTCCTTCCCGTTTGTCAGACCTATGCTGACCACATCGCGCGTCCAGAATCCAAGGAAGCTGAGAGCTCAGAGAAGCCCGCCGAAGCTCAAGACGCGATCGAGAAGCCCAAGGAGGACGAGAAACCTGCCGCTGAAGACGAGGACACGGAAATGAAGGACGCGACCGAGACACCAGCTGCCAAGGAGGCCACCGCTGATAGCGTGGATCCCCCTGCCGATGGCGAGACAGCAGCTGCAAATGCCGCTGCCGAGACTCCCGTGGCCAAGGGGAAAAACAACCGACGCAAGTCGACGGGCGGGGCCGGAGGCAAGACTCTGAGCAAGAAGGCTTCCAAGGCGCGGCTCACACACCTGGACGCCAAGCCCGGTGACCATTTCTTGGTCAAGCTCAAGGGCTTCCCCGCGTGGCCAGCCATCATCTGCAACGAGTCAATGCTCCCTGAGGCACTCGTCGTCAACCGTCCCGTAACCGCGGCACGACGCGATGGCACCTACAACGAGGCTTATGCCGACGGCGGCAAGCGCGTTAATGACAGAAACTTTCCTGTCATGTACCTGTACACAAACGAATTGTAGGCATCCCTTGAGACCACGCGCATGCTTTTTCTGACCCCTTTTTACAGCGGCTGGGTTCCCAACACATCCCTCACAGAGCTCACCCCCGACAAGGCCTCCCAATCGATCACCGAGAAGATGCGCAAGGACTTGCGAGAAGCGTATGAGCTCGCTTCTAATAACAACCCCATCGATTACTACCAGAACGTCTTGGAGCAATTCCAAGAAGAGCTGCTTGCGCAAGAGGAGGCCAAGAGGGAGGCCGCTGCGACACCCAAGAAGTCTAAGAAGGGCAAGGCCAAGGCAGTAGTTGATGACCTGGAGATGGATGATGTGGACGACGAAGTTCCAGAGAAGCCCAAGTCCAAGAAGCGGAAGGCCGCAGACGACGCCAGCGTGAGTGCTTCAATGGCCCCGTTCCTGGAAGGCATGCGTGCTAACAAGGCGAATACCAGACACCTCAACGGTCCGACTCTGTCAAGAAGCCCAAGATCAAGCTCAACACTTCTACGCCCAAGGCTGCTAATGGTACTCCCAAGGGTAAGGACGAATCAGCTACAAAGACCAAGCTCAAGGTCAAGAAGACGTCTGAGAAGAAGGCGGAGGGCCCCAAGGAGCCCAAGATGACAGCCGAGCAGCGCAGACAGCGCAAGGAGGTAAGATTGCCAGCACCGCACAACACCGCAGCTTGTCTCTAACACCCTGATAGAAGGAAGTCTTGTACCTCCGACATAAGCTTCAGCGTGGACTCCTCACGAGAGATCAGCAGCCTCAAGAGTCCGAGATGAAGCAGATGTCCGAGTATGTGACAATGCTGGAGAACTTCAAGGACCTCGAGGTCTCCATCATCCGCCAGACCAAGATCAACAAGGTTCTCAAGGCCATCTTGAAGCTCGAGTCGGTCCCCCGCGAGGAAGAATTCCATTTCAAGGACCGTTCCCAAGCACTCTTGAACCAGTGGAATCAGCTGATGGCCAATGAGCCTGCCCCTGCCCCTGCCGCCCCCAACGGCGTCAACGGAAAGTCTGAGGCCAAGCACCCAGAGAAGAAGGCAGAGTCTCACAGTGGCAAAGAGGACACTGAGGAGCCCAAGGAGGAGGAGGAGGAGGAGTCTGAAAAGCCGAAGCAGGAGGCTGAAGAAACACCAGAGGCGCCAGCCGCCGACGACGAGAAGAGCGAGAAAGACGAGGCAAGCTTTCTCGACGATGTACCTGAAGAAGCATGCAGCTAACCGAGAATTAGGCCGTTGCCCCTCCTGAGCCTATCGAAACCGAGGCTTAGTTTATCATGAGGGTGGATTGGTTATGGTCTGATCGGGCTCGTGGTGTTTTAGATCGACTTTCTTCTTCACGGCGTCAGGGTTCAGGTCTGTCTGTCGAATTCCGGTCATGTGTTTTCTCACTCTTTATCCTGGCAAAAGTGATTTCGTCTGTTTTTCCTTTTTCCACTTCTGTACGAGTATCTGCCAAAGTTGGCGGCAGAAGCGCTCCACGGGTCGCCGGGGTCATGACGTGTTCCGCGGGATGAAGGGGCGAGATATTTCTGGTTGTACAATGATTATCCACCATGTCAGAGGAGGGATTGCCGGCCGACTCGACACTGGCTCCCAAGAATGACAGAATGGACAAAGGAGCGCGAGGCGGATGGAGAGAGGATAGCAGGCAGGCAGGCAGGCAGGCAAGCCAGCGGAGGAGGCATGGATGTTGGAGGGGCTGATATTTCATGGGTCGGAAGATGACGTTGAAGAATGCGACGGCTTTCGAGAGGGGCGCATGGGAATGAGAATTCGCGAAAGTAGCATACAAATGATCAATGGGACAAAGAACTAGAGATTAATTACGATTGAGTGAAGAATAGTGTTTATTCGTTACCTGTGAATACCTGGCTGGATCCCTCAGTGAACCTACTTATTTATGGGTGATGGAGTTGATGGTCTCAGGGGAGTTCGGTATACAGTGCGAGACACAGTGTGTATTGACGCGTCTCTCAGCCGAAAACGCGTCAACTTCCCTTCCTTCCTCAATAGGTATCCAAGCTTCAGGAGCAACACCTCCAAGCATTAATGACACATTCTTCACCTCTGGAGCTATCAAAATGACTCGAGAAGCTGGAAAGGAAGAGACGTATAACCAGGAAGACCATCAGGTGACTCCCTCACTCCATCAACTCTGAGCCTGGAAATGGACACTAACGCAAGTGTGCCAACAGGTCGCCTACGTATTTGACCCTGAAGGGGATGAGGCACGCCAGAAGCCAGCCAAGCGCAGAAGAGTATCCAAGCAGGCTCAAGATGCTTCAGAGACTGTTGAAAACACATCACCTTTTGTGCCGCTGCTCAATGGGGCCGAGAAGCCTGAGCTCGTGCAGCTGAGGGAGACTCTCTTCCAGGAGAGCTGGGCCAAGATTGGAGATCGTATCGAGGTGAGTTGGCCAAGCTGCGCTGGATGATTTCTTGCTTATTTGAGCTAGGGAATCCTCAAAACGTCGAATTCGGAGACGCTGGACCAAGTAAAAGCTTTTGTGGAAGATGCAAAGACTGATTGGTAAGACCAAGGGTCGTCCTCGATCTTCATTGACCTTTATTGACCATGCACAGTGGGGATAGAATCCCTTCAGCATTCATCATCACAGGCCCCAACATTGCCTCACAGGACCTACTCTTTCAGCAGCTATCCGATACTCTGCAGCAGGCAACCCCCACCCCCAGCAAGTTTGTGAGGCTGCGGTCTTCGGAGGCGTCGACGCTCAAGGCGACGCTCAAAAAGATCATCCGAGATGTCACGGCAAAGGTTTCGGACGAGGAAGATGACGATCTACATGTTGGAGATGGCGGAAATGTGAGTCTTCAGACCCGCGATCAACGGCACAGGGCCAACTTCATGACAGGGTCGACGATATCTCGATTATGACCTTGAGGCATTGCATGCGTTTGTCAATCCTCAAGGCTGTGAGCATATATTTGTAGCATTCCAGGACAGCGAAGGGTTTGACAGTAGTCTTCTCTCTGATTTGATTATTCTTTTCAAGTATACCCTCCTTCTCCTCGGCACGAGACAATCTGCTGACTCTCCATAGCTCCTGGCGCCCACGAATCCCCTTCACCCTCCTTTTCGGCATCGCCACATCAGTTGAGCTTCTTCAAGCTCGGCTGCTCAAGTCTGCGTGTCAGTTGATATATGGAGCGCAATTCGACGTCATCCAGACCTCGGCAATCCTCGAAACCGTCTTCAAGGCTGCGGTAGCGGCGGCTGATGCTCCAATCCTCCTTGGAACGTCTCTTCTCCGCAGCATGCTGGACCGACAACATGATCAAGTCTCGGGCATCCAGACATTCACAATGTCGTTAAAGGTAAGCTTCCACTGTTGGACCGCTACCATGCCCTTACTAATGAAGAGCAGTACGCTTACATGTGTCACTTCTACGCTAATCCTCTCAGCATTCTCGGACATACTCCAGCGTTGCAAGCAGAGCATACGGAAGCCTCACGGCATGTGAGCTCGTTCCGCGAGCATGTCCAGGAAGCCGTCGAATCTGGTAATCTCGAGTACATACAATACGCCAACGACTTGCTTGAACGTGACGATCTTCTCACCTCTCGAGTGGAAGAGAGCCTGGTCAACAGGGAGGAGTCGATCAAAGACTTCTTGCGCGCCTTGCTGATAATCCAGGAAACCGAGGTTCAGGATGGCGAGTTCTCGAGAGCCTATGTCGCGGCCATGGAGGACGGCATCTCGATATCGGAGGAGTCGCGAGCGATCGAAGCTGTGCGAAGGATGGATATCAATGAGTTGATGGTCATGGTACGCAAGGTCATCGCCATTCTACGAGATGGAGATGTCGACCTGTTCCTGGGACCGGCAACGAAAGCAGCACATGTCGAATTACAAGGCTCCTTGACGAGACATCTAGTTGAGCTTGAAGAGCTGCACTCGAGGGCAGAAGAGCAGGGCATCACGCTCCGGAGCAAGTACAGCAGTCAGAGCAAAGTGATGCGCACTACAGTCATCGCGCAAAGAGTGCAGCTGAGCCGTGACTCGGCGGCGCTGACAGACGAGGACAAGCAGCTCACTCAGATTGTGGACGACATGACGGGGCTTCTCACGGCTCATGTACATGCTCCGAAGCCCAGCTCTCTTCTACTGTCGGAAAGCTGGCTATACGACTCTCGAGCACCCTCGCGGGACGTCTTTGTGCCTCGGCCACGGGCCGTCCTGGAGCGGAGTCTCACAAGGCCGCACGACTACCTCTCATGCTCGTGCTGCAAACCAGGGGACGAAGGCGCAGTAGCAATGATGCCGGCCACTGCGCTGCTTTACCGCCTATATCTCGACACAGGCAGCCTCATCAACGTGGCAGATTTGTGGACGGCGTTTGCGGCATTAGCGGGCGACGAGGAGGCGGACGACCGAAAGACACTGGTCACGTTCTACCGCGGACTGGCCGAGTTGAGGGCTTTGGGGTTTGTCAAAGCGAGCAAGAAGAAAGCGGACCACATTGCCAAGCTGAAGTGGCTCTAAGAGAGAGGGAGAGAGGGAGAAGGAGGCAAGGATGTTTCACCGACAGCAGCAGAGACAAGAGAATGAATGTGTGAACAACCGGAAGCAACAACAGTTGTCTTTATGCTTTGTGCTGAAAGGGACTTGGAGCGTGTTCCGAGAACAGTAACAGGATCTCGAACCGAGGTCGGACGCCCGGATCCGATGGGAGGTCTCAACGGGCATACTAACTAACTACGTAGGTAGTGAGTGCCCATGTGAGGTCAATGGGGTGAGACACCAGGTGGCTGGGAGGCGAAGTTCGGCGTCGTGGGATGAGGGCCAACGCATGGTCCAAGACACGCAGAAGATGCAGCTCTTGATACAAAGACATCATGTGAAAGACGACCAGGCAAGCAATAAATGGCGGCAACTGAATGAATCCATTGTCCATTCTCCCCCTCGAGGCCTCGCTTTGAGTCATGACCGCCAAGTCACATTCCACGCCAAACACCTTGGTTGTCTCTCATCCAGCCCACCCGCTCCGCCAGTCCAAGCCCAAGCCCAGTCCGTCCAAGCAAAGGCAGCCTTGTCTCACACACAGACGCCCACGCCAAAATAAACCCTGGCCGGCTCCGTCCAAAGAGCTTTTTTCGGGGGTCAATGGTCCATCAGTCACCGTGGGCAGGGGAAGCTTCTGACTGAGGAGGGGGGACTCAAAGCGTCTCTTGCGCTGCTGACGACAAAGGCCGCTTTCCCTAGAACAGCCCCGTGCGGCGATCCGGGCTTCGCGATCATCTCATACAAGAGGACGCGGGTTTCCGCTGGATGAGATGCCGTCGATACTTTATGAGATATCACTCTTTCTTCTCTTCTGCTTGCTGCTCCAACCTCCTCTACTAGACCAGACCCCCCCGCGCTCCAAAGACAAGTGAACTCGATCAAGAAACCTGCGCTTGCTGCCGCCATTCACAACCTCGAATCAAGAGGAAACAACCACAATTCACTCGCAACTGAAGAATCACACACAATCAGCGACTGTACTTTATCAGTGACTTATTGGGTCGGCATACAACAAAAAGACTAGAGGCAACACTGCCCGTAACCGCTTCAACCAGACACCCACCACTCTTTGACAACCTCATCATCGCCACCAGTCACCAACCATGATGCGAGGCGAGATCCCCTCGAGGCACCGCCAGGCCCTCTGCCAACGACGCCTGGCAAAGAACCCAGGCCTCCTCCGCAAGCTGGCCCAGATGGAGCTCCCCCTGGCTCCCCTCGTCCAGCTCACGACCGGCGCCGTCCACCCAGCCTTCCCCACCACGGTCCTCAAGTTCTGGCTCCTCACCGACGACCAGCTCGAGTCCCTGGCGCACTTTTACCACCAGCGGACCCCCTGCCCGTGGACGAGCCAGTACCCCTGCCCCATCGTCTGGAGCTCCGAGCTTCCCCTTGAGGAGAAGCGGCGCAAGATGGGCAAGTTCATCGGGCTGCGGGGTTGCGAGTCGCCCATCCTGCTCAAGTCGGAGGAGGAGATACTAGACGAGGCTAGGAGGGCGAGGCTGACCGAGGAGGAGATGTGGAGGCGAAAGCATCATTATCCCTAACCATCTTGATCAGCTTAATTAAGATCTTTCAAAGACATGGGGACAGGCGTCTGAACAGGAGG